>JAECUM010004300.1:0-37918 GCA_016617855.1 Megalonaias nervosa | reverse complement strand
TGTCAACTAAAACTATCATCTTGTCAACAGGCACTGTCATGCTGTCAGCTAGAATTATCGCTTTGTCAACTAGTGATCATATGCTGCTTTTGCAGATATTGTCTGAGACGTACATCTTATTACACACACACACACACACACACACACAGACACACACACACTGGCTCAGAAGATTGTTTCGGATCCGAAATAATAGGTCGATTTTGATGTTTTGACTATTTATCATTTTATGGATCTTTTAAGGTACCGGATTGAATATATAGTTTCTTTCACTTTTTCTTGGGACAGTGCTATGTATCAGGCTAACAATGCCTTAGATTTAGTGGATGTATCAGTCTAACGATGCCTCAGATTTAGTGGATATCCCTCAAATGTTTGCGAGAGTATTAATCAATACTAATCACACCACATAAGTATGTTTATATCTTACCGGCATGATTGGTTGTTTGGATCTCTTCTTGTACTGTTGAGGTAATAGCATCTAATGATAATAAAATTCCACACAATAAAATGTGTTCTGTGATCAAGGCAAATAAATACTTACTTAATGTCTTCATTATCATATTAAATATTAATGGAGAGTTTTAATGGCCCAGGTTTTACAACTGCCAAGACAAAAGTCGTTTGGAACTCATGGAAATTCGCTCTCTTAGACCGATGTTCCTCAACATCTTAAGTGATCCATTTACTGCTCACATGAGGATTACAGTTTTATTGGTAACTCAGGATTTATCAGATGCAGTGTAGTTATGTTACATATATTGATATTATTTTTAATATGTTTTTGTCCTACACGTTAATTACTTTGCTTTTCATAAAGCTTCACCAAACATAACATATTATTGCATGATACTACGAAATGAAAACGAAATATGAAAAACATTATATCAATAACATCATTTAAAAAGATTTTGTGGCATTTATCATCTCTGTCCTAGAGGCGAACGTAGCACACGCTTCTTCTTTCCGTGTAAAATAATTTGCAATGTCTGCTATACTGTAACTCGTTATCACTAGAAAACAGATGGACCTGGCGCACTTCAAGCACGCGCTCCGCGTCATTTAAGTTCAAAGGCCTTGACCAAGGTATGTTTATCTCCTCGAACAGAAAGATCATGCAACTGCTGTATGTTTACCATCAACATGGAACTGCTGTATGTTTACCATCAACATGGAACTGCTGTATGTTTACCATCAACACACGTAGTAGATATCTTCACACTAATTGAGCCAATCAGCTGTTTTTCGTATTTGTTGTCCCTTAGAAAATCATTCATAGTTTTCTCTGACTTTTCTTCTGGAGATGTTGCTTGTTTGCAGTAGAAAGCAACATTATTGTCAAAACATAAAAGAGAATGCCTACTGAGTTCATCCTCTTGGCTTTTTCGCTAAAATGACAAAAAATACGTGTTATTCGATGTTATTCGATCAGTTCAGGAAAGGCCACTTGCACGAAAGATTCTAATAGTTCATTAAAATGCAACAATTTCAAGACAATGCATCATATTCTATGCCACCTTGTTATATTGTATACATGTTAATGCCTATACATTGTATCTATGTTAATGCCTATACACTGTATCCATGTTAATGCCTATACATTGTGTCCATGTTAATGCTTGTACATTGTGTCCATGTTAATGCCTATACATTATATCCATGTTAATGTCTATATGTTGTATACATGTTGATGCCTAACATAAGCAAGATAATCTTGCATCTGAGCTCGTGACAACTGCACTGGATCTCATCATACAGGTACAAACAAATGAAGAAAATAAAGAATAAACTTAATTAGCGTAGCGATTCCTTAGGATGGTCTAGCTTCTGACACTGACACAAACCATATTCATCAAATCGAGTTTCTGTGTGTTTTCGGATTTTTAAATGAGCTTTAACAACTTTAGTCATATCTCTATGATGTCTTCAGTATCGCAGGTTTTAGTGATGTCTAGCACTGTGGTGTCATGCCGCAGACATGTAGCATCATGTCCCACCCAGTCAAATTATCCTGACACCAGGCCGACCAGTCGTAATACTAACCTTTTAGTGCTGAGCGCCAAGCGAACAAGCTGCTAGTACCACATTTTGTAAGGCTTTGGTATGACTCAGCCGTGCTTCGAACCCGCGACCTCCCGCATCAGAGGCGGAAGATCTAACCATTTAGGCCACCGGTTTCTAGTCACGATCACAGTGACATAAATGTATTTGCGTTTAGAACCGACCAAAGAGACCTGATGAACAAATCGCTTGGTCACTAAAAGACTGTCTTTCGAGCATTATATACTAAGTTCTAGATTTCACCAGAAAGTGTTATTGGTAAATAAAGGCTTAAGCATTATGGTCCAAACAGATGAAAACTGAATCAGATTTAGAAATATTTGAAAATTTAGGTCTTGGATCCCATTGACGACTGGAATTAGGAAGATCTAGATCGTTACGGTAGCTGACGCAAATCTGTTTCAGTGATCACTCCAAATATGCCTTGATTCGAAGGGCAATTTCTTTGAAAGATTTACAGAGAAGGAAACTGAATACCAACAAGTGGCCATGAAATAGGGCAGTATCATTCACATGCAACAAGAACAGTAGGGTTTGAAGATTTCCATGAGTTACTTGGCTATGCTTCTGAGTACGATGCATGAAACGTTTGAATGAATGAAATTGATAAAAGTTATTTTCCTTATTTACAACACCAAGGAAAATCAACACACCGTGCTACCAAATTTGCGAAATGCACCATACTACGACCCAGATATCATGAGAGAGGACTCGACTAAGTACGGATCAGCTTTGTAAATCATACCTGCAGATGTTTAATCCAATACTCCGTCAAGGATTAATAATCTGTCATGGTGCATTTGGAACTTCCCCTACAGAAAGCCTCTATGTTGAGGTCTATGAACAAGTACTTTATGTCAGACGAACAAAGCTCGCTCTTCAGTATGCTTCCAAACTATCTTCTAATCTATCTAACCCTGCATATGGTGTAATGTTTAGGCCTAATTACCAGAACGTGTACGTTACAAGCCAAACTTTATTCAACCGTTTGGTATAAGACTTCGTTCTCACGTAGAAACAGCAAAATCAACATTGGAAATATTGCAAAATTATGTATTCCCAAACCACTACCAATGTTATCAAAAACATGCAAAAATAATATTTAACCTTTGCGAATTCGAACGTTCCTCAACAAATCCTGTCCTTTTCCATAGTAATTTCAATATCATTTCCTCCTACTTAAGTCATTCGTCCATGTATACAAACGATTTGATGGATGGAGGCAAAGCTGGAGCTACCATTGCAACACACCATGGCACCATCTCGAGACATTTACCGGATAATGCCTCAATTATTTACGGGGGAAATGATAGTCATGCTCAGAGCTTTGAAATATATTCAAACTTCTTTTAAGAAACAAAAAATTACATCTTTTTTTTTCTAATTTCCTTTCCACATTGAAAACCTTGCAGAATATTAACTCTAGCAACCCATTAATATCTCAGATGTTACAGAAACATGATGTTCGCATCCAATATGCCAAAGTATTGTGTAATGTTATTTTCCTAGTCACACTGGCGTGAAGGGTAAAGAAAGCGCAGCTAAAGCGGCCACCTCTTTACTGCAGTAACCAGTTTCCGAATTTACGATTCCATATACTGACTGTTATATATATTTAATTTAATTGTTTGTTTGTTAGTTTTAAAATAATTTTATTTCATTACATGCTATTGTAATGTAACTTTGTATGCTGGACTTGACCTTGTCCAAGACTGAGTTCATTTCTGCTTGACCTGATTGACTTTTTTATTTTTTATAATTTCATTTTATGTCAATAACTAATACATAGCTAAATTATTCTCTATGTGTATGAGCTTAATATAAGGATTAATATTCAGGTAAACAAGAAGGATTAAATATGTTTATTTGGGCTTGGGTTTTGAAACTTCCTAAGTGAATTTTACAGGTTATTGTGTTGTAAGTAAACAAGGCTCATTAAATCATTCTAGAACGTTATTTTCCATTAGGTCATTTTTTTTATTAGAAAATGCTAATTGTGACCTGAGGGCAAGTAGAGAACTATATAACCTTGTAATTGTGAGGACTTTGTCTTTTGTGCTTTAAAATCTAGCATTTTCAGACTGTATTATATGTTGTGACCAGTATTTTTTATTTATTTCGGGCTGGAATCTTTTTGTTCAAACTATGGAACTCAAGTGATTATTTTCTCTGCAAATACAAAAGTGCCCTGATAAAATTCTTGGATAGACACATTCACTGGAATTTATACTAAATTCAAACCTGGAATTATATTTCTGTGATTCAACGAAAGACTGTTGACACATCAGCACTTCAATAGCTACCACAGGCATGTCATTGACTTCAGTTTTGGAATTTTTTCTGGACTTTTAATGATTTTAGGTAAGGAATTAATATTATTAGGACTTGTGCCTGTAATTCTTGGATTATTTTGGGTTTTAATTCGCAATACCGTAAGTTCTTTTTTCTCATTTTCACTTTGTATTCTAGGTAAATAAATTATTTGTTAAATTTTACAAAGCTTGTTGTCTTTCACTCTTTTCTGTTACTTATTTTAAGAGCATAGACTCGTAACATGACATCAAATAATGTATAAAGCAGCATTTTCTGCATGCTATACAAACTGTTTGAAAAGAAAACTCCACAAAGAAAATTAAAAACATCAAACCCGCTATTGGAGATTGGTGTCCATGTTTTCGGACAAAACGGAGACATGAAGTATTGTGCCGATCGCGTATCCGATACATACGCCTGACACATGCATACCTCCTGAAGGATGAATCTCGAATAGAGCGTGTACCCTGTATCAACTGACAGAATACTACAGTCTTATCGAGCGTGACGATTTCCAGTCTGCGAGACAGATACATTTTGACCCACTGATTGGGTACCACAGTCTTATCGAGTGTGACGATTTCCAGTCTGCGAGACAGATATATTTTGACAATAACTGTTTGAAGAAACAATATGAGTTCGTATCACCCGAGAAATCTCGAACTTATATTGGAATGCTGTTTATACAACAAATTTTAGTATTATTTTAGGATTTTACATATGTAAAATTACATTTTGTTTCATATACATCCGATAGAATTTTAATATTTTTGTACGTTTTAAATTTTACCTTCTTGTACTTCACGTTTACATTAATTTGGAAAGCTTTATCTTCCAGGGAAGTGTCTGCAATTATTTATACGTTTGTCAAACATCCACCTTTAATTAACACAATATAATCACTAATGTGTTGATGTGCCGTAAAGGGCTACTACAAACAAACAAGCATTGCAATTTACATTTCTTTTTCAGGAAAATATTTCTAGCACAGGGATATTTGTGAACGTCTTAAATAAATCACCTGCCACGATGGCATGATGATAGCCTCCCATAATATAAACAAAACAAAACAATAAGAAATAAACAAATAGCGGCATACTAACCCATGACACAGAGAATGACTAAGAATTGTTCCAAAACTTACCATAATGTTGCTTACATATAATATCTCCTACGGTTTCTCTTTTCCAAAAGCAGACTTGAGTCCAGTGATGAAATTGCTCGTAAAAGATACGAGGAATAGCTAGTAGCAATTATATATTGTAATAAATTTAGAGTATGCGCATTTGGTTATTACGCCCCGTTTTAAGGAATTCTTAGATATTTGTGATTACTTGTTTGATTATTGGAACTTGGTCCAGTGGAAATATTCATTAGCCCGAAATAATTAGCCAATTACTAGCAGCAAGCCTCACGGAGTGAAGTGTTAGTGAGTTTCCATGATGCTATGGTTTACTTTTGGTAAATTCAGGTCGGAACCGCATGAGTGTCCATCTCGTTCCATAGTCCCTATTAAAATCTAGTGGTGCACATTGGTTGTGTGACTGCAGGTGCAGTATTTATGGTTGGAGACTGGAAATTACACAATGGAATACACAAGAAGGGACTCGGCAGATACAGTTTATGTCGCCATGGTGGTAAATGGAAATGTGATGCAATTTTACAGGCGAAATGTGGCCCGAAACCATGATTCGACTGGCCTAAGGTGGCGTAGTAAAAATAGTTCCCTGTGTTTGGGGAAGTTGTATAGTTTTACGGCGTGAAATGCTGACGGTACAGAAAGTTGATGAAGAGAAACCATGCGGATGTGCGGTTGATAGACAATTGGAAGGTTGTGAGATCTGTGGTCTTGCATTGATTAGAGTAAAATTTATGTATAGAATGAATACGTTGGGCTTTCTAATTTACAACAGAAGTTGTATAGAAGTCTTTGGAAATTTGGGGTAAACTTATGACTTCTAGTAGAATCGCGCCATGGTTTGACACCGCTCAGTGAAGCAAATACCCCTGGCTTGTAACTATATGTACACATTTGCAAAAATAGTGATGAAATCTGAACGTTGCTATGTCTCTCCTAATTGATGTGCTATTTAGTTTCAAATTAATATTCTAAGTAACCCCTATTCGGTGTATTCATGTTTGATCTAGAAATCTTATAATGTCTTTGCACCTGGTTCTTTTGATATTTATACTTGAGATAAAACTATACAAATAGATAACATTTTCTTGCTATGGCCAAAAGCCCTAATGAATTTACAAAATGGCACACAAAGAAATACACGTGCAATATAAAAACTGGATCGTCTAGCATTAAAAAATGGAATTTGCTTGCTTCCTCGAAGTATGATGAATAAAAGCCCATCAGATAATTTTTGAAGTACTTCTTTTTCAGACTCTCAAATGTTCTCCGATATACAACAGGTCTTAATTGCTACAAGAGGGCATAGTCTTTAATACAGATTTTGTTTTCACAAGTAGTCCAAGCGAACTAATGTTTTTAGAAAATTAGGGTAGCTTTACATCAAAGTCTGTATATCATTCATACCTTTAGCAGTTTGATATGTTATATTTATCTCCTATTTTTAGACTAATATTATTCATCATCTCCACTGAATTTACTTCGCCACCAATAAAGATGACATATATTCTTACGCGCTTTTGTGACGTCAGACGTTTTCAAACATTACAATTTCATGTGCTGTTTGAGTACAGAGTTTTCTTCGGTTATTACAAGCACCTTTTCGTAGGTATTTAGTATATCAATTATGTGCTATGTAATTGATTCTGCAAGAATAAAGAAAATTGCTACCTTTTCAAAAACGTTTGCCGCGTTTTATGTGAACGAATAGCATGCCGGCTAGAAGCCCATTGAAATGTGAAGTAATACCACTGATGTTAATGGAGGTAATACCATTGATGTTAATGAACAAAGACCAGTTTTAGAATGTGCATTTATGATGGCAGCATATTTTTATATGACAAAAACTTCACAACAAGATTATTTGTAACTGAGACCAATAACAGAAATCATAAATCATGCATTTTCAAATGTAAATGTAACATTTAGGCAACATTTAAATCACAATGATAAAACTATTCATTGCAAAATTACGAATGCGGGAGTAGATCATTAGGAGGCGATGTATCGCGGTAATATTGAGAGGTCATGCAATATCATGTAGGTTCGTTCTCTAGGTTTCACTTATGGTATATTTCTAATGCTACCGTCCTGACCAAACGGAAAAAGCAATAACAACCCATCATATAAATGTATACATATACCATATTCAGCAGGTTAACTGCTTGATAGTAAGTTTTTATTTTTTGAAATAAAGAACTATTACTTGTGAATCAGGTCAACGTATTACTCAAGACCGGCGGGATAATATTCAAAGGAGACCTTTAAAACTGCGAGCTTCTTATTGCGATATAATCAGCCGTTGTTTCCGGCGGAAACACTACATAGCCGAGTAATAATTGGCGTGAGACTTTCTCGCCAGTCGACATGTTATGGATGAAATAGTCCGTAACTGCCTACAGGCAGGAGTCCGATTTTACGTAATCGAACTGTGTGATTCTCTACAGCCCATACTTGAAGCGGTGCAAAGGTGGATTGTTCTGTTTGCTAATAAGAATAACAGGCGTCTTTTCTGGAAGGAAAACCAATATTACAGGATATTTTGTGAGCAATCATTTGTCGGAGCACTCGGTAAAGACCTTGATCCTGGAGCTGTGCCACTGGGCGCAAACTCGCTTTCTTGTGAGCCAGTAACATTTACACACAGCAAACCACGTGTTATCCTTATTATCTCTGAGCCGAATTACGTAGAAGTCCCAAAGATATTGAGCTAACTCCTTTATTGTATTATTGCTCTTTCAGTACACAATATTCCTCCCCGATGAGAGAGCATCCAACACAATGCTGTGAAGATATAATATCTACGTGATGTTAGCAATTTAAAAACATTGTTCAGACGGCAAAGCTAATGTATGGGGCATTTTAGCGTATTGCACTAAAACCTTCACACTTTAATTTTGATGAACGTGGGCACCTAACATAATGAACGCCATTATCTGAAGAATACACACATGGTACAAGAGAAGTTGGTGTCGAATAAGGTACCGATGTGGCAAGAACTGTTATGTTAGAGCTGTTGGGTTTCGATTGGTCTCCATTAAATTAGAAATATTCCAGACTTGTTTATCAATTACCTCTTTCTGTGACTTTGTATGTTTTTAGTTCTTGGAATGTTTGACTCTTGTGCTATGTCTTTAAGGCAGATTTGATAAGGGAAGCAATTATTTGCCATTTGCACTGAATATTGTATCTTTTCTTTGATAATAGGCAATGAATTAAAGTATAGATCCAATCGAAATTATTGAAATGACGGAAAACGAAATCTCTAAATAAGTCTATGAAATTAAACTCAAACGTTGGAAAGTTAAACTTAGTTTGCATTCATAACGTGGTATCATGTTTATTTTTAATATTCTTTGAAATTTGATTTCAAGCAGTAATTGCATAAAACTGCACACTAGTCATTTCAACTGGAAATATCAGCTGTTAAACAATGGGATAACATATAATTACTAATATAATTTTCGTGTATCTCTGCCAGCAGAATGAAGCTTTAAGGTGATTTTTCTCAATATAGCCAGGTCTCGTTTTAGGCATCTCACAGCAATATTGCGAACAGGAAATTTGACAATTCTACCCACAACCTTTGATATAATGCAGATAGACGCTGAAAATATTAGACAAATTAAAAATGAGGAAGACAAAAATAACGGCACAAATACCTTCAGAGTTCTGTAAAACTAGTCATTTAGACATACTTTTTGGAGGTCGTCCTTTCTTAGATATTGGAATTTATATTGGGAACGAGCTTTCTGAAACTCGTTCAAACACATTCTTCAATAAATAATTCTGTACAAATAAGAACGTGAGAACAATATAACAATCAACGGAACACAATGATGGTCTTCTGTTTGCTGGTTAAAAAAAACGTGTGTGCATGTATGCGCGCGTATGTGTTATTCATCCATTTTTCTTTATTGAACGTTACATGAATCGCAATTTATGACACTAGCTCACCAACTGCATCCAGTGCAGAAGCAGTAGATAGAAAACAATTACTTAAAATGTGGCGGTGTTGTAATGTGTCCAATTGATGCATATAAATCGGCAAATTAAATTGTAATTGCATACTTGGATTTGAAGAAAAGGTAGATAATATCCCACATAAAGAATATATGTGATACAGCGTATATATAATGCACGGTGTATCATTGATATACCGTGATATGTATAAATATTTCAGGAAACAGAAACGATGCTTGCCGAGTTTCTTTTAATTAAAATTTATTCAACGATTAGTATATCAAAGATACAGCGTACATACTATATATATGTTTATTTATATCACATACAAATACACATACTTAGATTTCCAAACCAGTTAAGATTGCCTACAGGCAATTGTGTATTGACGGAATGAATGGATGAAATCTGTATATTCCTGCCCAGCGTGTCCGCTACAAAATATAATTCTTTACCTTTTACCCCTAATCAAAATCGTCTTTGCAAATTATAAGTTTCTTCTCTTATTTTTTAAATCATCTATTTTCATTCATATTGACAAAATAAATATAAAACCACACGTATGATTTAAACATGAAACACGGTTTAAATAAAGAAAGTAGAACACCACAAACACAGCTGTGTTAGGCTAGCTCCCTGAATACTCAATGCACAGCCATTCACTTACCGACGAGTGGGACACAAAAACTAAGCGAAATGACACACCAATAAGAGGTAATTCAAGCATTTAAATGTATTTACAATTGATCTAAGTATTCAAAATTTAAATGTGATATAATTCATTAGTACGATTTAATTAACATTGCTACACATATTACATTTATTTCTCTTCTCCATTTCTATCTCCCCCTCCTCCTTTCCTCTGCTCCTGTAAATTTTACCTTCATTCAAGGACCCAGAGACATCATTACATGTCACAGTCGAAAACCCGCCACACTCGTCTTTTCACGAGAGAGAGAGAGAGAGAGAGAGAGAGAGAGAGAGAGAGAGAGATATGTATACCTAACAGGTTCTTGTAGGTTACTTGGTGCAAGTTCAGTTTTCTTTTCATCTCTGACTCGAAAGATTTCCCCGTATTTTGTCGAGTATGAGAGAGAGAGGGGGTTCAAAGGGAAAGCAGAGATATTTCGATGAAACTGTGTACCATGTTTAATTCGTTTAGAAGACAGGGATTATTAACAGTTTTACCGTTATTATCTTACGTCGCTAATGAAAATCAGTGGAAATTCATCACTGATTTATAGAGTATAGAAGCGACAGCCTACAACTGAAACAGAACCTACTGTTACAACAGTATTTATATATGCATATTAATATGCCATGGGCGGATTACAATTTGATATATTAATTGTACTGGTATATCAAATTGCTTTATACCTTATACTTTTACATTAAATATTACTTATGTCATTCACATAGTAAACGGACGAAGAAAATATTTTGTAAATATCAGTAAAAATTTATATAACATTCTAAGAGAGAGAGAGATTTTGATTTCAAAGAAAACATGTAATGTTTTCAGACCTCACCTTACACGCTGAGTTGACACCTCACTATTTTGACTGGTATTTAATGCTCAGCTTTTAATAAGAGAATATGGTAATTACTATTTGCAGACCAGGGTCAGTATGGTTGTTGTTGTTGTTGTTGTAGGGTTTAACGCCATTTTTCAGCACAAGATAGGCTATACGTGGCGGCCAGTATTAATGGTGGAGGAAGAACCCGGAAAAACCCCGGAAAGAACCACCGACCCACGAGAAGCTACTGGCAAGCTTTCTCACATACCCACATTGGCTGAATCCGAGACTCGAACCCACGCAGACAGAGGTGAGATGGCAGTGATCCGTAACGGAGAGCGCTTTAGACCACTCGGCCACTAGGGGCCCCGGGTCAGTATGAAAGAATGTGTTTAGAAAAGCTTAGTTATTATCTATCATTTGGTACCTACAGGGCACAACATGGGAAGCAGACAAGAGAAAACCTTTGCAGTTCGAGAGGAGTTTAAAAGCTCTCAAGTGGAGTTTGTTGATTTAGAATTGTTAAAGGAGAAGATACGTTGTGTCAAAACGGACAGCTATCAGCCTTTTGAAGAGTTCATGACGAGGTAAAGTCGCAATGCGATACACGTCAGATAAAGGGCAGATATCCAGAACTGATAGTTCTGTATTATCTTACTTCTAAACTGTATTTGATACAGCATGCAGAGAAATAAGCAATTATGTGCAGACAAATGAAAAATAAACGAACGAACCTTTCAAGAAAAAAGGTTATAATCTATATTAGATACAACTGATGGTAAAAAAACATAGTGATGGACAGTGGTTTTAGAAGATAGGTATTATTTTGTTTTTCTCCTGTATATGTATTTATACGAGCTCGAATTTCACCCCACCCACCAACCCACCCACAAACACATGTTTTTGTAACATATACCTAGCAAAGATATTAGCCTTCTTGTAAAAAATAATGGAGGGGTGCATATGAGGATATTTTAGCATTCCTGAGAAACAAAAATCAGTTCTATAAATATAACGTTCAGATATCTATTTTAGACTACAATTTTAACAGCTTGATATTACAGATTCTAGGAAAGGGCATGCATGTCTGGGTTTCATATTACACATGTTTGGGTTTGATATTACAGATGGTAGGCCTTGGAATACATGCGTGGGTTTCATATTACATGTATGGGACTCACACCTATTGAGAAAGTGTATAGGGACAAGTTTCATTTATCCGAATGCCAATCTTGTAAATACGAAAATGCGTCGTCCGGACGTTAGAAATTTAATTATGGTCTCCGTGTCAGATACTACGCGTTAAATGTGTTATAAAAACCATAATCTGCATATAGAGTATAACAGATATTGGCGTGACTATCTTGTATTCTTCATTATACTTCGAAAACAATGTCATACGTTCTTTTTGTCGCACAACATCATGACTTAACCACTGATAACATGACTTTTTGAATCATACCTTCAGCATCGTGAAGGGTGCTAACAGCGTCATCAGAGGTCTCAAACCCAAGACTCGAACTCTATAGCTGACAGCAAAGCTAAGTTTTCAGCCCATTCTTGGATGTGAAACAGTAGCATAAGTTTTTGCACAACAAACAAAATAAAATTTACGCACTGATAAATTCACAATTATAGAACTGGCATTTGCTATGTACCCTATATCACGATCTTATTTACGTATGCGTGAACATAAAGCAACGTTCGTACTACTGTGTGAAAATAATAACACACTCTACCCCTAGTGACAGTTCAGTAATGGACCACTTGTAGGACATTGAAAACATGATGACGGAGTACAAGTCAATTACTTGACAACACAAGTGGCTTTAAATGATTCAAACAACATACATACTGGCACAAAACTATAGTATAATAAAATCAACAATTTCCAAAGTGGTGATATACAAATTCAACGAATTTATTATAAACTGAACACTCTCAGAGACAACGTATGTTTGCTTACAAGTTTGGATGGGAACTGAAGAGTTGTTAAAAGTAGACGTGTTATAACTTATTATAAATGCCAGACTCAATGGAACACCAGTTGTAAAAATAACACAAACTGTTAAGTGAAATGGAAAACGAAATAAATGAAAAATACAAAGAAATGTAAATATAACATGACATTTGGCATAACTATGGAGAAAATGAAAAGATTGGAGTACAAAATCAACTCAGAGGTAAATAGACGTATCTGAAGAAGAAAAATCAAATTGATACGGATGTTTGGATTAGCAACGTCAACACTTTATCGTCGATACGCGGATTCCAAATGAAAACTGCCAAGTATAGCACCTTATCATTGCCCTGCAACTACTTTTAATACAACAAACTATTTCGACTTATTCAAGCTAGCATGACAAATGAATTTAACAAGATAAAATATTAACCACATTAAAAACAAACTTTTGGGATACAATCCCATAAAGTTCTGAAAACTACACACCAAACATTGGCAGCGATGACTTTATGGCAGATTCAAAGAAACTTGACAGTGTTCACGGCAACATCTGGTTGCGGGATTTGCTTAATTCATTTGATAAATAAAAATATACCAGATTTCGCGAAGTTGCTTTCTCAATATAAAATATCTTTACCTTGTGAAGATTTTCAAATCAAATAACAATAGCAATAAATATCAAATATTTGAATTTGATTTGCAACGATGTTTATCTTCCACTCAGTCATAACTGGAGATACCTCGAAGGAGAAAATAAATATTTATTTGAGAAAGTTTGCTGCTTATAAACGTAATACAATTATTGGGTAGGTACTAATAAAGACTGAAGAACATTGTCAGTCAGTGAAATGCAATCCTTATCAGACAGGGAAAAGCCAGGAGTTTCTCCAGGATATAAATGGTCAGACGGATGAAGATATTTCAAGATTAAATCAAAGCATTAGATCGTATGCTAAAGTATGTTTCGACAGTATTGAAAAGTTATTGGACATGTTACTTTTAGGAGAGCAATATTATGACAGGGGTGAAAACAGTAATCAAGACATACCATATTCAGTTATGAAACTGCACTATGCTGTTGGTGAAGACGGTATCTTGTGTTGTCAAGTGACGTCGATTGCAACATCAAATTTACAGACATCAAGTGCGTCGATTAAAATGTAGCGAAATCCTAAGATTAATACCGAGGTAGTAAAATTAGATATTCCAGCAGCTGATAAACAATAAGTGACAATACATCAAGAAACTGCAGAGGACAAAAGGAAGATAGTGTGGGCAAGAATTATGTAGCGAATAAGAAATATAGTGACGAAATGATTAAGCAACAATGTTTATCCACCAGCTGCTCTGTTTTTCCCTTAGAACACATGCCGCCCATAGTGCCATATCTGCCGAATATTGTACAGCCAACGAAACCTGTAAGTAACACGATTACATATAGGAATAGCAAAGTGTGGACAAAATGCAATTTAGAAATTCCAAAAAGACAATATCGACCTTATGACACACAATTGTTCATTTTCATTCTAATGGTTTTTAATAGGTTACAAAGTATTTGCTCTTCCACACGTTTTGCTACAAAATTGATAAGCAATGCAAATAATAAAACTGCTAGTACCAAACAAGTCAAATACCATGTCAACCTAAGAAACAGTTTGTCCTTCACACTGAAATTACCATCCTATTACGGCGCTGGTTATTCTACGCAAAATGAGGCTGTTTATCTAGCTAAACAAAAGAAATAATCAGTTAAATAATTCAATTCATTTTTGATGTTGTCAAATATACTACACCTGTATTACGAGATATGTAAAATGTAAGAGATAACCGGTAAACACAAGAGATCAAAAGATTTGGGAAAATGTTGGAGAAGGGAATTAAAAAGAGGTATAAAATATTTGTAAATGCTAGGGTTTCTAAAATGTCCTAATCATTTTGTCAATTTATATTTGTGGTATCACTGCTGTAGCAGATTTCCTCTGAACATTGTATTCGATTTTGTCATTTAAGCTTTTTGGTTTTGTCTGGAGAGAATGCAAATTTGCCAGCTTTCAAACATGTTAATTTAACAGGACAAAAGAAAGCAAAATGTAAACAAAAATTGAAACATTGCTTAAAAATAAAGAAGCATCTTCAGTGCAACGGTAATGTGTTCCAGTTGCTTTCTTGTTGATGCATGCATGCCTTTATACACTCTTGCTGCAGGTGCTGCCGCATTATATGCAGAAAAATGGGCTTAGACAATACTGCTCGATATAACCCCAGTGATCTGGAGTAATTTAACTTTATTTCTTGTGATCTTTTATGTACTCTAAAGAATTTGATCATGTGTAGACCTGTTTTCGCTTGCTATCATGCATCTAGCATTTGTTCCGGGTAACATTTTCTTTCTTGATCAGAACAAGACAAATGAGCCACCGGTGTGTGGCGCATTTGTTCATTGACAAACAGGATCGTATGTTGGAAGTATGCTGGGACTCGGCTATTGGACGTCAGCAAGCTGTCGTTCCAGTGAAACTACGATTTACACTGATGATAATTTCCCAGCCAGATTTTTTATGATCTCCTGACAGGCTACTGCTTTTCAACGTGCGATTATCTCTGTCTAGCACTTCGTTTTCATTGACTACAACTCACATGTATGACTCGTGCGACGCAGTCCATATCTCATTTCTCATGTGTGTATTCGTCTTGTTCACCCGGGATCAGACTGAACTCATCTGCATAGACCACATCGTTTGCTTAGTGCCTTCAATATCTGGTGTGAGATTGTGTTGAGCCTTGTGTTTGCCAAGACTCGTATTCATACTGCGTTTTAGCTTTCATGAATATTAAGCAGATGATAACATTTCTAGCTGCATAAATTAGGCCACAACTTAGGGATGTGATCTCCCGCCACACACAGTGCCCAGTGACACAGTCGTCAATGTAGTGTCAACACCATCCACCCCGTTTACTGCATGCTTGTACTTCTTACATAGAGCGAACCGCTGTTTAATCTCTGTCATTAAGAAGGTTTCAGCCTCGTAGATCTTTTCCAGTCTTGGATTGTTGGATATATCGAATTATATTTCCACTACTGGCAGAGTGATATGAAAGTTAAACTGATCTCAAGTTTGGAAGGGAGTTGGGGTCGTGCAGCTGTACAACGGCCATGGAATTTAATGAAGTAGAATCGGGCGCCGGAACAGTGACAGTATCGATACTGTTGCTGAGAGTAAAATCATCAAAGTTCTAAACGTTTTGCATTAAATCTCAG
This sequence comes from Megalonaias nervosa, assembly GCA_016617855.1. Lineage (NCBI taxonomy): Eukaryota > Metazoa > Mollusca > Bivalvia > Unionida > Unionidae > Megalonaias > Megalonaias nervosa. The sequence continues at coordinate 21,704 of JAECUM010004300.1, read as the reverse complement.
CTATAGTAACCTGACGCATTTAATACTGTACTCCCAATGACCGCTGTGATACTGCTGTCTATTATTTGTTATGATATCTTATACCCAGTGATAAACACAGCCACGGTAGACGTAAAGGTAATTACCAATCAACCCAAAGGTGGTGGGAACGGAAACCTATGTTTATAGGGGAGAATGCAAGCGCTGGATCTGAAATAGGATGCTAGTTTCTACCGCCTGGACGTAACATCCGTAGGTGCGTCTTGAATCCGGTAAGTGATAAACTTTCGTATAGCAGCATTTTGAGGCGTGACATGGTTGTATAGTCTTTTGATTAGCCTTTAACCGCTCTTTGCTATGCGGCTGCTATTGAGAAGCTTGGACCTTGCCACCAACGATGGCGTCAAAGCCAACGTCCAACGGGTAAGCTTTGAACGTGTGACCTTGCCACAGTACGTGCAAACGTGATGGAGGATGGCATCATCACAGGTCAGCGGGATGCTGCGCTTGACGTCAAAGATTACCCTGCTAGCATCCCGACAGAGGTCGGAAATGTAGATCAGAGGTATAGAGCAGGTAAAGTTACTATCTGTGTTCACATGGCCCTTCTGAAATGAGACGCAGGCGTTGAAATTTCAGTGTTGCCGGTTATTGCATAGGAGCTGTCATCTCCCGCGTTGGTGGTGGCTTTAGCCGTGGTGCTTTGGGTGTTGTTGGCGTGGTCTGTTCTCACCTTCGTGATCTGTATCAATGGGACGGCGCTATGGGCGACCAAGGCTGAGAATGGCCCGTATCCGTCGTCACAAAGCTGCTTCAGTAGTTTTGTACTTGTGCTGTTTTCTCGGGTGTCCATTTCACGTTTCGCCTTATTACGTTAGTAATTAGCACTTTAATTAGCGGTTTAAATGCAGTATCGTTAATTATATATTCCTTTAGCAAGCGGTGGCTGATGGCACTAACCTTGCAGACTAGCTGGAGGTAGGCGGTTCCGGCTTAGAAAGACCTTATTTGCCTCCGAGGCCGGCCGCTGTAGCAAACGATCATGCTAGCACTGTTAACTGCAGTTTCCGGTTCGAATTTACACCGCATTGTGCTCATGTTTGACATTTGTACCCGCACTCGCTCCTGAAGAGCTAGCACAATACCTTTGCATTTAGACAGTGAGCTCCTTGAGCCTTGGTGAGTAAACGTGTGACATATTCAACGAGTTTCATAAATTTAAAATTAAATCAAAACCCATTTGAGATTCTTTTTATCAGATAATCTTTATGTCAGTGGAAATTATTTAGATGGAAAGAAGAACGAATAATTTCGTTCATTCTGACAGACATTGCACCTTTCATTTGTTGTGCGTAAAAAATAGTCCCAAACCAAAGTTTAACGTTTAAAAGTAGATTATGCTTTTCTTACAATCTATAAATCAAAGAACAAGCGTCCTTCCGAAATAAACAGAACATTTTACACAAATCATTTTTTAACACAGATTGTCCAATATGTGTGATGTCGCATTGTTTGATGCACTACCATTACAGCTGAAGATCTATGTTTACGTAACCTTAAAGTGTCCCTTTATCAACTAAACATTACATTGATATTACGATACTCATCTGAAAGAAGGTTTACTGGATGCAGAAATTCCCATATTTACTGTAATGAATTTGTGACCGGATATTTGCAGTATTTGATTTGGAACAGTAGACTACAGAATATGCAAACAAATTTCATTTTGACTCGGAACTGCATCACATATTTGCCGCGTAAATACTGCACAATAATTTCACGGGTTTATTTTGACCAATCAGAATCACATAAAGTGATATTTTAACGTGTGGTAATATCAAAAATATGAAACTGCACATACTATAGGAAAACTGTATCTACTATGTGATAATACTGTGTAGCAAAATCTTATCTGGATCTGGTAAGAAATTATTTATGTGCAGCTTTTATTTGGATCGCCTGAAGGCCTTCCACTAGCACCTTCAGTGTTTCGAAGTCCGCATATATGGCGTATTGGAAAGCTCATCTGCAGGCGGGTGGTTCTGGAAGGCTATAATTTTATTTCCTGGATCCGGTAAGGACATGCGCTGGGCTTTCTAAGCAGTCTTTGGTGTGGGCTTCCAACAAGTCGACCCGACTGAAGACTTGGATCCATCTTTGGCAGACTTACGTTTTGATTTTATTGTCGCTATTCTTGTGTACCAGACCGCTGAAGCTCTCTATCCAGATATAGTGACATGTTTCATCTTCGATAACCAGTAGGATGTCCATCAAATGAAGCCTCGCTTTATACACCTCACTGATGTACATTTAGTTCATTTCTTAAACCAAAGACACTAACTGCGAATATTTGGCTGTGTCGCTCAAACTTGTCAACATCACTAACCTTTACAGTAAGGTCGATGCCTATAAATTCAAGTTTACCCAAATGCTGGAGGAACTTGCCTTCCGATCAACATTTTTAATGTGTGCCGAGTAAATCAGTTATCCTTGTCTTCACTTTATTAGCGGATCTTGGTGACATGCACTTCAGTGTTTTAAAATATAGTTCCGGCCGCGAAACGGTTGGTACTTTGACACACCGATGTCAGGTACTTTACAGCTGTCATATACTCATCCACACCTATCGCATTTATATTTTTCAATGTGGCTATGTATGGTGGCATTAGCAGCAGCTCAATCTAATCAATGCACAGTACAGTTGTGGCAGAGTCCGGAAAAACCCATCACTTTAATGCTGTCTGCTAGGTCAGCTTTTATATTGCAGGAATTTTGCAGGCCTCGTACAGCTGAACTGTGCTGTCAACTCAAGGCTAAACCTCAGACAATTCAGTTGCCTAATTTCCTTTTAAGATATATTTTTCCCTGGGCGCCATAGCATTAAGATATGCCAAATTTTGGGCTTTGATCATATGAACAGTGCACAGTAGTCTTTAACAATCCCGTTTTCTTGTCCTCCTAGATTTTCAAAGAGTGGTAATTTGACTTCTCACTAATTAAGTAGTTCTGTACCTTGTAACCTGTACTCTTCTAGCCTGAACTGGTATTCTAATAGCTGAAACTGGTCTTGAAGCATGTTGGCTTCTAGAAGTCGGAATCAGTCTTCTTGGAGATGGATCTGCTCAACGTGACAGCAGAGGCAGAGCATCCAGCGCATCAACATATCCACTTTGGGCTGCATTCACTGTGCATAGCAAATAATTCAAATGTGTGATAGTGGACATAGTCTTATTTCTACCTTCAAGGCTTATAGTCCATCAGTCACAAATCTCAGAATATTTTTCGTGGTTCATTACGAACCTTATTAAATTCTTTTCTAATCTTGTTTCTATTAGTTTTATATTTCGTATTATGGTACTAGTATTATCGCCACAATGCGGGCAAATCCAATGATCGGCAGTTAAGACCAACGCCGCATTTCCAGCACAGCAAGATTTTACATCCAATCCTTATCTGCAAAACATGGGTATCACATCACACATCAACACAGTTCTTTATCACACAGCTCCGTTGTCCCTAGTTTTAACTAAAAGCGATTGCTTTTGCTACAAGCCACCATATCCGAAAGTACACAACGATACACAAGTGCAGTCATTCTGGTCATATGTCTTTAAAAGAAACGTGTCGCTGACTTTAATGTTTTGTCGTTCCGACTAGCTATAGTTTACTTTGATGTGTGAAACCCCGTCAAGATGTGGCGTGGAAGTGTTGGGGAAGTGCTTGTCGATAAAACAGTCTAACGAACCCACTAGTTTCATCCTTGCGCTCTGACTTTTCGTTGTCGACGCGAATCCCCTAACCAGCTGACAGTCATCATTGCGTTTGTCGCTGCAGAGCAGCCGACTCCGACCCTGGCTCCCTATCCGGTTCCACTCAGGACCAGAGGTGTATTACTAGTAGTAAATTGAGACAGAACTGTCATTTTATTACTACTCCCTTCAATTTGTTGTTGATTCGCGAACATGTCACCTAAGATGACCCTCTTTATTGCACAATAAATGTCAAACGGAACAAAAAGCATTACCAACTCTATTTACCATGTAGTATCGGAATCTGCTCTCACACCTGCATCCTAGCTTTCTTTTTTTTAAAAAACAAAAAGCTGTTTAAGACGTCAATAGATCCATCAACAAACATGGATACCGCAGAAACTGCAAAGGTACTCATTCCGTTTTCATTTAGTCATTTCACAAATGACTACTTGATAGCCCATAGGCATATACCTGACAAATTAGGCCCATATGCTATACCTGACAAATTTGCTAAGACTTTAGTTACACATATAAAATGACGAATACATTGCTAGATAAATAAGAGACTGTTACAGTAAACAAAACCATTATCAACACAATTTATCATGCAACAGTAAGCTCTGCTCTTACAGTAGGATACTGATGTACAGATTACGTTTGAAAAACACACTGAAGTTTACAATTAGCCCACTATCAGCAATGGATCTTGAAGACGTTTGTTTAAGCTGATTATTCCAGTTTCTTTAGGCAATCCACAATCGGTAAACTGATAGGATATGGAATTTTACATGACAAATGTGTTACTCGGTAAATGAATGGCTATGTTACAATAGACTCACTCTTAGAGAAAGAAATTAATTTTAGAATCCACTTCATAACAGAAATGGGGAATATCAATTTAGTTGCAAAGAATGTATTTTGTGTTGGGCAAATAAGACAATCTCTTTCATTACATAACTTACAAAAATGAAACATTGATATTTTTAATTTCTGATGGGTATTGCAACTTCGATATTTACATAAATTAGTCTTAAAGGGAATGATTAATATTGGTGTGAACGAAGAACATACTGATGTAAAATGTTTGAAACACAATTTTCAAAGTTAAACTTGCTCTGTGTGACTATTGCACATTGTATAATTCAGAGACGGTAGAATTTAATAGCGTAATATGTAAGCATCTACTGAATTTTTTTACAGTTTGAGGGATTTTAAAATAAAATATTAATTCTTTATCAGATTAATAACACAAAAATTATGCCCATGGAAATTTCATTTATAAAGTCTTTCCGGTCAATATGTTTTTCATGTTGATTTTGTTTCATACACTTTTAATTGATGTTTCAAACAATTAGTAAGGGATGTAATTAACATATTAAAGATCAACATCAGAGCAACACATATAGAAAAGTAATAGATTGCCACGGTCCAACAGTAAAGTATGTCTTTTTGTAAAGCAGTTTATGTTATTTGCCATGTAAATCTATTAGCGTTGATCAAAGTATAGAATGATTGGAGTAATATCGCTTACTGGTGCTAGTGAGGTTTGACCTTTACACGTGGAGACAAACAGATGAAACAGATGCTGCACTAGGCAAATCAATTAACGGTGACTTAGATCTCAACGAGTTGATGCTCTGATAAGGAAGACTCTGGAAGAATAAAGTTTGAAAGATATCAAAACATGGAGGGAACAAGTTGACAATAGACTACCAGATATACCAAGAGTGGAGCTGAAAGTGCAACCAAAATATATGAGCTATTAAAATAGATTGATGATAACAAAAAGAAATAACAAACAATTTTTTGTAGATGGTGAGGAAAAAAATGTTCATAAGCCTTATCCATTGCTATACAAGACATGCAACTAGTTAGGGAATGAATAGACGATTAATGAAGTTAGGCAATATTGAAAACGAGAAGAAACACTGATAAATGCCTTGGAGACAACATAGAAAATAAACATCTCTGTGAAACTATAACATTAAATCTCATTTGAACAGTTAAAGAAATATCTAAATAATGCAATTCTAACAGAACGATGAAGAAGTTAGAATGCTAAGGCTACATTTCCACCTTGAAGAACAAGATAACAACTAGCATTATAAAGTGCCACAGGTGCTATATAGGCAACTCCAAATACACAATTAATGTAAATCAATTAATGATTAGAACTTTATTGGAACAGTCAGTCTGTTAGAGATATTAGAGTGATAAAATCGAAGCGATAAAAAACTGTCACATTCACTGAGCTGTACAAGTTACACACTCAGGTTTACAAGTTACACATTGAGGTTTACAAGTTACATACTGAGGTTGAACGATCTCAAACATATAGAAAGAAATATGTGGATCGTAAAGTGTGGTACAATATAGTACCCTGGAAATAGACAAAACGATGAAACAAAGAAGGAAAGATTTGAATGATGGAATGTTTAAAACCAAGGCACCGTTGGATGAAACGATATTCACAGCTAAAGCGGACACATCGAAGTATAGAGACATTCAAAACGGAACTGAACGTCGCAATAAGCATCAAGTGTATTGACCTGGACTACTAAATCGATAAAAACAAACAGACGTTTGATGCATAAACGAAGCTAATGTTGGAATGTACATTGCGTTTACGTTTCGCATTGTACGGGAGCAGGAATATCGTCGCAACATTGAAACAAGTATTAGAGAACTCATTACCAGTGTCAAGTAAGAAAAGGATTGCAGGAACTTTTTCAGTCCGAAATATCACCGACAAATTTTCTTGTAACTGAATAATTTAACTGCTTCATTACGTTATTCTGTTTGCATGTTACACATAATAGCTGAGTCGCAAAAATTTGTAATTCAAAATAAAAATGTCAGTCTTGTGAACTTACATATTCAACCTCAATCCAACAGCATTTACTACTTCGCTTTTTATGGATTACAGGTGAAGAATAAATACACCCTTTGCATACATAACTTGTACATGGTAAAATATTCACTGGTAGAGAATACTATTATTTGCTGATTTGAAAGACAACATAAAAATATCATATATTGATATGATTCACCTTAGCGTTGTCCTCAATGAGAAGAAATATGTTCAGCAGAAAAATTATCTGCGCCTCATCTATCGCTAAGCGTCTCTACGAAAATGACTACATCAGCAACTATGATTGGAGGAGCAATAGATAATGGCCTTGAACTTACCGGAGGCAGCTATATGATTATACTATTTGATCCTAATGGATCTGATGACAACACAGTTAGACACGACAAAATGACAAGAAGAGTACCAGAGACAAACTGCAAAACTGAATAAATAAGATCAAAGACAATCGAGTAACGGAACGAAAGATTGATGAAACAAGGTTTGGTGAGTCAGTACTTAAACAACCTTGACCTCGCTTTTTCAATGTGTGCGTCTCCTAATCGTCATGATGGTATACATGATTTTATCTATCCTGAAAGTAGCACTAGAGGTTCGCACAGCAAAGCTGCTAAGACAAAACATGAAAGTCAGAGGCAATCAAAAATGTTTCTACCAATCATCTTATAGCACGTAAGATACGAGAACAATGTCATTACCCATGTTATGGCTGTAGGTGTGTATGATACTTGCAAGTTTCTTAATCGTGCCTACTAATGGCTGCACGGAAGGTGTACGTGGATTTTAGCAGGGATCGGTTCGGTTTTAGCACAGTAAACAGGAAATATATCAACGTATAATAAATATATAATCCTTACAAACAGGAGTAAAATCCACAAGGAGTTTAATACCTCCGTCCAACACATCGTTCTATCACACTCATACACAGATCCTCACGCACGCACGCACACACGCTCCTAGCAGTATTATACCAGAACAGTCTTTGCAGGTTTGTATATCAACGCTAAGCCAAGATATCGCGAGTATATGGTAGTTTCTTTGTGTCATTTGGTATGAAGATAAACGGAGATTATAACAATACAGTGGTAAACATATTTGAGTAGAATGCTAATGAAAGACATCACTATGATGATCTTTTCTGATTAAATGATTACAATATTTTCAAGACATTCAAAGGTTTGTGGCAACCGATATCAGTTCAGTTACAACAAAGAGAACTGAGTAATGAATCATACACGAACAATTGAAAATCTTGACATCAGGAGCTGCTAATGCGCAAAATACATGTACAGAGGCTGTACAGTTTCTGGGATTTCAGATTCAACATAACACTTGTAAAAACAGCTCAAATGATAGAATGCGAAAATTATCGCCATAAATTGGAGTACGATTGCCTGTGAATAAAATGTTCATTTGGTAAATTTCAAGGAACTGTGTGCGCGAAGTTGACATTGTATTATATTTTAATGTAAATGTAGTATGGTTCCCGTTGCCACTGCAGCATTACTCATGGTGTTTGATGCGATAGCAACATAATTTTACTCACTTGCTCGACCGAATTACTTCATCACTTGCAAATTGCCAGCTGTAAGGAACTAACTTACCTGTGTTTTCCTTTCTTGGTTTTCGCTTTTATCAGTAGTAATTGTTATGTATAGTTACAATGCGACGATGCTTTCTCAGGAAGCTGTCTCCTTCGCGACAGCGGTCCTCTGCTGTAGAGCTTACTCCAGTTACAGTGGTTAAAACCAGTCGAGTTGGCCCGCCTCAGGTTCTCGAAGTCTGCGGTATCGACGGTACCATTTTTCAACCTGTATATGCGCAGAATTTTTTTTATTATTTCATGTTGGTTATATAAGCAACAAGGTATCATATCCGTTGACATGGTATTTTTTTTTATTTATTCATATATTGACATGTTTCGTGAACATTACAATTTTCATAACTTCGTGTTTCTTACGTGAGCATCATATCTTTCTGATTTCTTTACATCAACATAGACTCAGGTTGAGCAATTTCATAGACGCTACGTGACCTGAATATTACAATCCATGTTTATTATGTGCACAAGATAACGTGCGTCCATACCCGGCAATATGTGGAACAACCGCTCATTACTTTATTTTCAAGTCGCGTGTGATTCAAATAGCCGTATTTTCTCTATGCGTATACAAATTGCATTGAGTACGTGCTTGATCCAAATTAAGTATTAGATCAAAATATAATTGTTTTGGCTAGGGGTGTCAGACTTGTGTATATTAAAGTAGGGCCGAATTCATTTCCGTGCGAATATATATATATATATATATATATATATATATATATATATATATATATATATATATAGAGAGAGAGAGAGAGAGAGAGAGAGAGAGAGAGAGAGAGAGAGAGAGAGAGAGTAACTAAATATAAAATGTTCATAACTGGTCCTTCACTAAATTCAAACCCGCTCGTTCTATCCTGTGACATTAAGTGACAGAATATAACAATGCAGTTGCATTTTGTATTATTGTATTATGAGAGAGAGAGAATCGTCGATATATTAGCAAATACAACTGTTACGAACATTACTTTTGATTCTTCCAGAAAAAAAAACGAAAGTTGTTTTCATATTGTACAAAAAGGGTAGACAAAGTAATCTTGACGAATTTTACAACTTGGCAAAATAAAAATATCTCAATGACTATAGGAGGTCTGTCAAACATCGTTTATTCAGGATTTGCTTAGTGCACAAAGAAATGACACAATAATGAGTACTGTAAGTGTGAAAATATTGTTTGCACTGACATTCATTGTATCTGGCTTCATTAGGTGTACATTGCCTTGGGTATGCTTACTTGTCTGTAAGGTAATGCCTTTTCTTTGTCAATGTAATGAACGTTGTCGTCATACACAAACGATGCCACTTTGTTAATGTTGATCCACAGATTTGGGTCTTTGCAGTTTGCAGTTGGATTCGACTTACAAGGGAGTACATACGGTACGGAATTATGACAGTGATTATAGTGTAAATAAAGATGATATGACTAGTCCTAACGTTGGCGAACAACATTAAGTAATGCTAGATTACATAATCTAAAATAATGTGCATTAATGAGATGTTACCTTCTTTGGATGGTAAAATTCTTGATCAGACTGCAGGTGTGCATTCATATTCATAATTGCAAGTGAATTGTTTGTGTATCCTACCCATTAAATCTACCTACACGAAAGTTTTTCTTATCCAACCTTTTAAAGATACTGACGCTATTTTTTTTTTCCTGTCTTATCTTTATAATCTTACTTATTTTCTTGATGTATTGTATGGTCTAATATTCTGTATGGTAAAAGTGTTCCTTTTACTTTAGGTTATCCTGCATAATTATGTACGTGTATGAATATTGTATTTGGCACATTACTTACATCTTCCATGTAAATATTAGTGCATACTTCATTTTATCTGAAGCGGTACATAGATGCATAGATGTGCATATATGTGTATGTATGCGCTTACACGTGTGTTTATGCTCCTGCTTATCTATGTAGGTGCATATCCGTGTATCTACGTCGTCCCCAGACCACGTGTTCTTTTTACGTGCTAGTGTGCGCAAGGAGGGCATGCGGTCAGCAGGAGCCGACAGCGCCTCGTTCCCGCATGTTCCTCGTGGCACAAAAAATTGCATGCGATGTTGACCCATCCCACCCAACGCCTAATATAAAAAAGGGATCAAGGTTTCCTCGTGGCATGGGCAGAACGGTAATTTTACTCGATGTACAATGCACAGCTTTGCACGCTATTGGTCAGTTGGCATTACTACTGAGGGAGGCGGCTCGTGAAATCCATCAGATGTCGTTAGTACAAAGCACTGAAATGTTGGATCAATGCACCAAGGTGTAGATCGGTTAACATATCGGAACCTTGGTTTGCGAAGATGAGTTTTCGAATGCAATACAAATGCGCAAGAGCTGTTTTGACCAGCCGATTTGGCAAATCGTATAGAATTTACATGCTTGTGGTATTCAAAAATGAGGATCTGAGCACAGTGGATGAGCTCATGATAAAGCTTGATCCAGTGAGCAGTATGACAGGGTTGATTATCAGAATTGGCGCTGTTTGCTACAACAATGTATATCAGCTTAGCTATACGCATGTACCGGAAGCCACGTTTAAAAAAAAAAAAAAACCCGGAGATATCACAGGGCCGCCCCCCCCCCCTCCAGTCCCCGTCTTCACTGGCCTGAAGCAAAAGACGCAAACATAAATCATTTTTTTGTTCGCGATAGGGACTTCAGGTAAAGGTACAGTCTTAATATTGAAAAACCAAATTATTTGTTGGAGGTGCGCCGTGAATAAGCCGTGAGTTATCAAGCTCAGCATGTTCTGTCGTTTCCGAGGTTCCTATCGATCCTACGGACAAGATATTACTTCTTATGAATTTCAAGCGAGTTTTTCTTCATCTCCTTGGTGGGCTTCGGCCTTCCTGCCTGTTATGAACTCGTGTTATTCAAATTCATTTATTACAATTAAATGTATTTATAGTGCGATGCAGCAAGCATTTCTATTTTCATGGTTGTGTATTTGTCTAGTTTACCTTGGATAAGCTTCGGCTGTTCTTCGTAGATGGTGTAGTCGCTTAGCGCCTTAGATATATGGTCTGCGATTGCGCTGAGCTTTGATTTGGCCAAGACGAGAATTTCATGGTACTTTTCAGCTTCCAAGGATAGACGCCAGCTGATAAAATACCCAGGCAAAAGCAGCGACCTCAGGGGCATTCGATATTGTGAAAGCAATGTCGATAATCTTCCAATTCACGCCACACAGGTACTAAGCGATACATCCGTCAGTGCGGTGTCCAAACCACCGCTTTTACTGCGTAGTAGTGCGTACTTGTACTTTTTGTATAGTATGTATCGCTGTTCAGTCTCTGCCCGCAGGGAGGATTCAGTCGCAGAGTTTTCCAAGCTAAACTCTTGATTCATAGATGTTTTGACATAGCCCCATTATAATTCCTCTACAAGCTGCATGATATGAAAGTGGAAGCGCTCTTGGTGGTGAGTAGGGGCAGCTCCCCTGCGTACAAGCGCCTCTAACTTGTCCCCGTGGCTTACTGGGAAGATGGCGCTGATGCCAAATAAAATGTAAATTTCTTAGTATCATCAGATCCAGTAATAACACGCTTTTCAACACTACCGCCCTCACGCTCGGAAACAATCAGCTTTACCGAAGCTTCTGTCCGCAGTTTCAGCGATTTGTTTTCTTGTCGATTACTGTGATGAGGCAGAGTGAGTCTTATTTAAATATAACTTTCTTTAGCCTAGCCGATTTCACACCTCGAAAATATATGTCGACATGAATAACTCACTCAGGATTTACAAGCTCATGACCTTGGTGTACCGCACTGAGACCCAAGACGCGGATACGAAAGCATACCTAATAACATTATGCTTAAAAACAGCATTGGATTTGTCGAAATATTATACAAAAGGTATAGCGATAACGACTTCGTGGTTAAAGCCAAATCTGAGTACCACGTGAAATACCCAGCATTTCATGTCTTTCACCCATAAATTAATTATTGGCCATTTTACCATTACAGAACTGATCACACTGGAAAAAAACCCCGGTTGATGGTGAAAATACTGGATGATAAACGTTAGAGAAGTCTATACGAATCCGATGTTCCTAATGACATATTTGTCCACGTATTACTGTCCTTTGCTTACTGGGTCCTACCGCATTTTTACCACTTATTTGTGTAAGTTCTGAAACGCCTGACCAAGATTTTTCACACTGACAGCTCTATACATTAGATGATATAGTCTAATAACAAAGACTTATTTTGGATTTACCCAAACTTTCGCTGACGGCAAGTGCCAGTACTAATTGGAGGCAACAGACCTTTTTACATTATTGTCAACATAAATCATAATTGTTTGCATCTTTGGACGCTCTGCTAATTGAAACGCCCACACCACACAGGGTGATTTCTCATACTATGCAAGCACAGATAACCTCGCGGCCTTCTTCAACCGTGTTACTAACACAAAAAAATGCTGACTTTGATTGTCAACGGTCTGTCTTTTATTTGCACAGAATGCGCAGATTAAGCCATGACTTCATCAGATGAATTAGCTCGATTCGAAACATTGAACTGTTACAAAAAGTATTAAAAATATCTAACATTAAATGGAACTATGAAAAATTGAAAATATTAGCTTTGCGGAAGATTTATTCTGATTTAGTGTGTCTAAAGTGTTCTTCTCCGTTTGGCGTTAGTTGGCGACTGCCCACCCTGCACGACATTCAAATGTGAAGATGCTTTGTGCTGATGGATGCTCATTGTCAGTGTGCTAGCGTTGATTGTCTTGCATATGAAGAAGCTGCTTAAATTATGTTGCACAAAGCTTACTTCCTTTCACACGTACCCAAGAAATTCGTTCTTGTCTGGAAGAGACGATGACGGTAAAAATGTTGAGCTTGGAGTAACTATTTATACTCTGTACATGTTATATTCACTTATTTGCGTAATATGCATTGCTGGGATGTCGTAGTCATTCAAGTTTTGTAGTAAATGCTTCCTGGCACCGAAAAGAAGGTACAATTGGAGAATAAAAGCTTAAATTACACCGGGATGGCTAACTGGAAATAAAAACATATTTTACGATCTGAAGATTTCGATTGGATTCCTCATCACGGTTTCAATGTTTTTTGTTTCTAAATCGGCATCCCACAATAATTTAACTTGACTAGAAAGTTTTATTTAAAATAATGAAATAAGTAGTCCTATTTAATTCATTATTCATTTTGCTTTTGTTTAAATTTATTTTTATTGTCATACTGTAAAAAAAATTGGAATATCTTGCAATACAGTAATCTGAGAAGAAACACTGACCCAAGGACTAATTTAAAATGATTATATTTATGAAGTCATTAATGTTAGAAGAAAAATATGTAACTTTAGAAGATTTATGTAGACTTGTTTGGTTACACACAATTATACCTGTATGGCACAAGTTTATTCAGTGTAGACTGAAGATGGCATTTCACTTCTTTCATTATTGAATATACTTTGTTGATGCCCATTGGCAGATTTTTGTACCATGCCTGGCCGGGACGTGGAGCCAATGTGTTCACATTCAGGACTAATGTACTGTCCAGCTTGTGCATTTCCTAGGTCTGCTTGGATTTGAAAAGCTTATACAGGGCCACTGAACATCGAGTCAAATTATCTGGTATAGAATATGGCCTGGGCTTCATTTTTCATACATTTCTGGGATTTGTCCCAGATCGAGTTTTCGTTTGTCGTTCTTGTGTATAAATGAGATATTCTTCCCCTGAACATCTTGTCTGACATCAATATTACCCAATCTGAATTCATGTGCCTTAATTCCAGTTCTCATTCCAAAATGATGCATGTAAGTGTGACACACAGCATCAGTTTCTGCATCAGTAATAGGCTCTGCATTTGGAAGATTTCCTTTTCCCATTCGTTTCAATTGCTTCATTTTCAACTTAAGCATTTCTCTACATTTACTAACTGAATATCTTTCATGAGGGAAACTCAGTATTGTTTCGTTCTCAGATGCCTTTCAAATGAGGAAAGAAAGCAAAGCTCAGGAGAGTTGTTGGCTCAAATTCAGTTCTATTTTTCCCCTGGACAGCCAAAACGTTCCCAAAATGGTCACTCAGCATAGAAGGGGGAATCAATTCCATGTTCCTGATTTCCCCAATCGACTTTAGGTATGTTGCAGACAGTTTAAATCTTTTCCTGCTCTTCCAAGAAAGTTTGCACTTCCGCCTCTGTCAGTTTCCAAAACCTGGAGCTTTGCTGCACAGTTGCATCTTAAGTTGATTCATTAAAATCAAAGCTTGCAAGAAATTCATCTATATCTATGTCCACTTCTAATTCGACCAGCACCAAATCATCAGCCTGTGTCATATTTCTTGTAAGCCGAAGCCAAATTGTATACAGCACGCAATGGGAGTAACTCTTACTATCAAAAAGTAGTCACAAGAGCTGAATGGCATCATGGGAAAATCTTATATGTTCACATGTGAAAATATAAGGATATATTTTTCACATGTTAAAATATAGGAATGAAAAAATATATAATTTAATTTACAAGTAATTTTCTATATGTCACAGTGAAGAATGTAACATGTTACGTATATGTAATTACATTACTTGTGTGTTAGTTTTAAATTTCTTTTTATTTTATTTTTGTTTCATTTCATTTTATTGTAATGATAATTATTTTACTGGATTTGACATTTATCCCAGTAAATTCAGTTCAGTACTTTTAGCATGATTAGAACGCAATAGTGTTGCTTCATTGTATTTTAGCTGACCTAGTTCCTGGCCTTGATTCAGAAAATTGATAAACAGAGTGAAAATCATTGGTCGTAATCAAGGTCATTCTTGGCTTGCGTCAGCCCTGTTGTAAACAACCTTTTTTCTATTTTTTTTATTATTGAATCTTATAGTAAGATTCATTCAGTACAATCGAACCTGTAAATAGCGTACGTGCTAATTGCCATATTATTTTACTGCGCTGTTCGAGACAAGTGACCACGTGACCCATCACGGGGGTCTGAAATTGCGTTTTCAGTTGGGTTTAATACTCTTTCTCAGTGTTTTTGAGTCAGTTGTAAATCATACCTTCGGGCTGAAAGGTATTGCTGTTATTGCCATTTGAATTGAGGGGTTTTTTTTGTATTTAAAAAAGTTTATTCACCCTGGAAAATACACTTCTTCATCGAAATTCTTCGACAAAGACATTTACTAAAAATTATTCGGAATTCTAAAGCCGGAATATTATTCTTGATTCATAAATTTCAATAAGGAACTGTTGACACATCAGCACAAAACTGGTTATAGAGGACGTCATCGCCTTCCATCTTGGAACTTCATCGAGATTCGAACTTTGATTCAATTATAACTTTTTAGTGATAGGACTTATATTTTTAAATTCTAGGATTAATTTTGGATTATATTCACAAACCGTAAGACCTTTTTCATATTATTACCTTGTTTTCTGTGGAAATAAATTATTCTGTTAAAATTTACAAAGCTTGTTGGCTTCAGTCTTTTCTTTGTTACTTTGTACGAGCCTAGTCACGTAACAAACAAAATAGCATGAATAATAAACCTTGTAATTAATCTCTTTACTTAGCGCTTTAAGGGACACTATCCTTAACATGGCCATTTCTTTGACTTTTGTAGATGGCGCTAGCCTCGTTGACTAGCTTAATTAATGTGCTGTCGGCGCGGAAAGACTCTATCAGCGTTTTGAGGCGTTTGACCATCTCGTCTTTTTCTCTGTTGCAGAGGAACATACTAGCAGAGTTAACTGCATGTCTTCCGGTT
The DNA here is from genome assembly GCA_016617855.1 of Megalonaias nervosa. Lineage (NCBI taxonomy): Eukaryota > Metazoa > Mollusca > Bivalvia > Unionida > Unionidae > Megalonaias > Megalonaias nervosa. Next base: position 5,757 of record JAECUM010004300.1, on the reverse strand, counting down.
GGCTCTCAAGCAGAAAGTGCATTTGCTGTTCTGAAGCGTGTTTACACTGCGATTGCGCTGGCGTTTATCCTTTGTGTACAGGATTACATTTACATTCCTCTGGACTTTTCCGTAATTAGACGTAATACAGAGGCAGGTAGATATGAAGGTGACATTGCTTCAGAGAGTTTTTTTTAAATAAAAATTATATTCTAAAACAAATTTAATATTATTTGTTGAAGAACACTGTGATCTTTGTCAATTTACCAACATATTAGATAAAATAATTAAGATACCTGTTGGTGTTCCCATCTTTAGATAATTCTCTACCTTTATATTATCTCATGGTCTAAGATTTATATGCCATTCATTAGCTAGCGAAAACATTGTACTTAATGTAGGACAGTTATACATAACGCCCAATATAATGACCTTTTTCGTACTATAGAAAGGTGGCTTCAATTACTGAAATGAAGAATATAAGCATACTTTGATTTTCTCTTGCAGCGAATTGACATTGTAACCATCTTTACAATTGGATTGCAGCATGATATTCTGTTAGTCTGTAAGGTAATTTTGCCCCCTGGAAAATCTTCTTCGGTTATCTCTACATATTGAAACTTAGCTGCCAAGTTACAAAGTTTGTCCTTAGGGTTTGAGAGAATGTCTATTGTTACGTGTCTTGGCTATTACAAAACGTAACAGAAAAGAGTGAAGACAACTAACCTTGTAAAATTTAACAAATAATTTATTTCCCTAGAAAACCAAGGTAAATATGAGAAAAGGAACCTACGGTTTATTGAATGTCTTTGTCCAAGAATTTTGGAGGAGGACTTGTATTTCCAGGGATAATAATCACTGGAAATTCAATAAAATAAAAGTTCAGCTCAAACTGGTCACAACAAAACTTCTTTAAGTGTCAATGGTTTTGGAGCCCCGAATGAACAAATTCGATGAAGAAAACAGTTATGCACATGTTTAAGACGCAAAACAGATTCCTGGATGAGAGTCACATGGTCATCCTTTCAGAATAAAATAGAAGCTTTTTACATGCCTAACATCACGTACTCCCAGTATGGCCTTAACTGAAATCAATGGTTATTACTTTGGGAAAGAATAATAACAGAATAAAACAAGTTGTTTACCAAACCCCTTTCTATTATTAGGGCAAACAGAACTGAACTGAATTTCTGGAAAATGTCAAATCCAGTAAACAAAGTTACCTTATAATAGCATGTAATGGAATAAAAAAATTAACTAGCAAACAAATAATTAAATTAAATATACATAACACTATGTGGATTACTTTTATGCATTACGTCATTATGCGTTACGTCACTCCCGCCTAATTCGTAACTAGCCCCGTTGGAAATGTTCTGTTATATGTCTATGAAAAAGGAAAATGTAGGAAATGATGAATAAATAAACACAAACACAAGCATGGACAGAGACACAAAAGAGGAGTACAGTGATATTTAGGCATTATTGTTTTGTTTTTATTCGTTCGTCATTGAAGTCTAGCATCAAAGGAAATTTGTGTTCGATGAACGATGCTATCAGTCCTAAGTTCTATTTGACATTAGGGACATTCTGTGGTGACTAGATCCTACATTAGATGATAAATAAGCAGTAGTTCAAACACTTGCTTTAATAGCGATATTTTGTAACGCAGTATGAATATCTAATGACGTAGTCAGCAGTCAATCATTTACACATTATTTACATAGTACAAATTTCGATCGGTCTTGTTCAGGTCAAAAGACACCGTTTTCTTGTCAAATAGTTTGTCAAAACATATTTTCCAAGCATTATCATTGTTTTAATTAGCATTCCAACTTTTAGACGTCTCAGTAAAATGCTGAAACAATCTACGGGTTGCTTACATAACACTAAATTTACAAGTTAACATTTGTACTGTATAAACAGTTCATCACAGTCGGTATTGGAGTTTGCATGGAAATATTTGTCGTTTGTCGAAATTGGCACTAAATTAGATAGTTTTGCCAACTGAAATGTTATAAAAGTTTAATTCAAAGACAAGCTTTGCATTGTATGGAAACGTTTGTCTCAAAGACAAGTCTTGCGCTGTATGATAAAGTTTGATTCAAAGACAGATCTTTTATTGTATGGTAAAGTTTGACTCAAGGACAAATCTTGCATCGTATGGTAAAGTTTAGTTGATAGACACGCCTTGTGTTGTATGATAAAGTACACAAAGGTATCCAAAAGTACAGCCCAATCAGACCATTCATATATCCCATTAAAGTACTGAGAAGTCACTAATTTCTCTGTCCACTTCAAGTCGATGGATGTGTGGTTGTCTGCTCTCTTTAGATGTGTCAGTTGTGACACTGCTAAAATAGTAAGAGAGTATGACAAATAATGTATTCCACTGTGCACCAGTTCATGTGCTATTGGCAACACATTACATTTAAAAGAAAACGAATCGAGACAAGTACAACAACCGCATACTAATAATCTTGATACAACTATATTCTAAATGACATCAATGTTACTTAGCAATCGCACCATTTTGTACACCTCAAAAAATTTGCAAACTACACGTTTACATCTTAATTGTGATTTGGTATTTTTCCATCATTACTTTATTATACATATTTGTTGAGCTAATTGTTAGATACATATCTAATCTAAAATATTTGCACGTTTGCTAACTGAATTACGAGAGTATACCGTGTTTAAAACGATCCATACAACCATTATGTTACGGAGGATAATCGTAATATGAACGTCGTCGTTAAACACGGTTTGAGTTCATTACTGAAGATTGTGCAATGCACTTGATGACTTTACAACATGAGTTAATATGTACTCTAGGCACGGAATCATCTGTCCTTTACGTCAAACAACCTATTAAGCAAATATAATAGGAATGAGCCGTTTATCAAATAATGACAAAAATCATTCAAATTCCATAAGCTATATCACAATGTCAAGAGTGTTGGGGACGACCTGGTAGAGTGGAGTGTACTTAATGACCTGGAATCTCCAGTTCATCAGGTACCTATGCGTTTCGGGATCATCAGGTGTAACTATGACTGAATCTATTCCTCACCACACCATGGGAAATAAAGCTATGAAACCAAAGTAACAGTTTAATCACTAATTGCAGTAACGATCCAGTTAACGTCAAAGAATATGTTCAGCTTTATTAAATAAATGTAAGTGCAACTCGTCATCAAAAGACAGAGACCTGTACCGATATACATAATATACAGTCTACGATCATCAATTTAACCTTTAAATTCTTTTAAATTTTAATTACAGAAGTCGGAATCTCTTCATTTAATTAACATAACTCTTGACTCATCATTGCATACAATTATCACATATCTTCTTTGTCAAGAATGGGGCCCCGAGTGGCCGAGTGGTCTAAAGCGCTCACCGTTCCGGATCACTGCCATCTCATCTCTGTCTGCGTGGGTTGGGTCTCAAGCTCGGCTAACGTGGGTATGTGAGAAAGCCTGCCAGTAGCTTCTCGTGGGTCGGTGGTTCTTCCCGGGGTTTTCCAGGATTCTTCCTCCACCAGTGATACTGGCCGCCATGTATAGCCTATCTTCTGCTGAAAATGGCGTTAAACCCTACAACAACAACAACAACAACAACAACAACTTTGTCAAGAATAAGATAACATGTTTTAAGCTCAATAGTGAGACACTAATAAAACTGAGTTATCTATATAGTAACACGTGACACTTACGTAGGAGACAAATGGGTATCTCAACACGTGACACTTACGTAGGAGACAAATGGGTATCTCCAAATACATTACTCTAAGTAGTAAAGTAATATTTTATCGTACAACGAAGGTTATCAGAATGAATAAATTGTAAAGTTCACATGCTGTATTAAAGTAGAAAAATGAGTAAATAAGGAGGCAAATTGTAGCATATACCTGTCGACATGATCAATTAAAGATGAATAGTACACTATTTACAACTAAAGCGTCGTTGATAAATTCTAACACTGTACAAACTGATATACTAAAGTGACATTTTCCTGACAGAAAAAATAAATATTTAAATAAAACACATGAAAAAAAAACGGACACAAATGAAGATAAGCTTAGGAAAGGCTCTGAAGAACATTGAGGAAGTTCACAATCAACGTTATTACATTCAAGTAATTTACTAAAACAAGATGATAGAGAGACCATCATATCCAGTTTCTTCCGATGACACAGTTAGGCAATCTTTTTATTTCCTATGTTTACTTTCTTCTTTTGTTCATCCTTAGTCTACAGCTGGGAATTAAAACCAGAAGCAAAAACTAACACGCCGCTATAAATTGCATAAACTCCTAGTAATAACGAAGGCACACAAACTACGTAAGTAGTGCAGTGCTATCGAACTTCTAGCGTAGAATCCAAACTAATTTCCTTTTTATCAACTTACACCTGGATGCTTGGTCTAATTTTGCGAAACATTCATTAATTCTTATTCATTTGTAACGCGTGTGATTGTGTGTGTGTGTGTATTTGTATTGTCACAACGACTCTATGGTCATAAACTAAGTAACAGAAAGAACTAAACCAACAAGTTTTGTGAAACTTAATAAATAATTTAATTATCAAAGTTTTCGAAGAAAATTTGAGAGGAACTTAAAGTATTATGATGTGAATCCAAAATAATCCTGTTAGAGTTGTCTGAACGGCGTTGTCCAGAACTTCTTTGAATAATTCATAATAGTTGCAAAATAATGTTATAGTCATTTGCAAAATAATACTATAGATTTATGAGCACTTTCTATTTGCACTGAAGAATCAACACAAATATTTTTCCTTTCAAATAGTACGTAAGTGCAACATTAAAACTGTATGCAGACTTGATGTAACAACAGGAACAGAGGAAATAAGAATGACTCCAAAATAGGAATGAATCGGATTGCTCAGTTTTCTCCTTATATACACATTCAAGAGTTTATTATGTAGCAAAATACCCCAAGTAACAGAACTTACTATTCAATCTAATATTTCAAAATACCCCAAGTAACAGAACTTACTATTCAATCTAATATTTCAAAATACCCCAAGTAACAGAACTTACTATTTAATCTAATATTTCAAAATACCTATTCATATCATCTAACTCATCCAATAGGAATTATCTTGATTCTTCAAAGACACCCCCTGACCGATCTGTCCAATGGGGAAAAGGTCGAATCCTGTAAACATATTTACTAATATTTTTATTATTAGTAACTGTCAACACATACGTAAGCATCTATTTATAGATCTTATACAATTCTGCGTTCTCTAATATCTTAAAAGAGACCCAAAATACAGCTTTAAATCATCACTACAATTTAAAGCCATTAATAAAAAAATATAAAAAATTAGACAAAATCACTATAGGTGTATTCCTATTGTAAGGATATATTTTCACCCAGGGAAGAGATCACTGTGTTGACCTCCTTTAGAAAAATTGTCGGATGTTTTGTCTATAGTTTTTAAACATCCATCATGATTGGCAGCTATTCATAATTTGTGCGGATTGATACTAATTAATGTTTTGAAGAAAATGACATAATTTTTATTCGTTTTGTGTTGACACAACTTACCGTTTAAGATAGTCTATCATATTTCGTTTTGTGTTGACACAACTTACCTTTTAAAATCGTATATCATATTTCGTTTTGTTGGATAAAAATACCACCCCAAAAAATATCCATAAGCAGTTCGTCACAATTTCATATTTGGTTTTGTTTCTAAATTGAAACAGTCATTAAACTTTGATGACTCTAACACTTTGAGGTTGA
>JAECUM010004299.1:0-98828 GCA_016617855.1 Megalonaias nervosa | reverse complement strand
CATATAAGGAGAGAACTGAGCAATCAGATTTATTCCGATTCTGGAGTCATTCTCATTTCTTGTGTTGCTGTTGTAAGTCGCAAACGTGTTTTATATTGTACATCGATATTTTTCGAGAGGAAAAACATTTGTTTGGACTGTATAATGGAAATAGAAAGTGCTCATTATTTGGACTATAATAATATTTTGGAACTTGTGAATTATTTGAACTAGTTCTGGACGACTCCATCTTGACAACGTCATTATCCTTTGTTATTACAGAGAGTACTTAATGGCAAAGCTAGTGAAGTTTGTACGTCAGTCAGTTGAAGCAAGTGATCATTATCGTTTGGTCAAGGAATGTATGTTGAACGGTTATAACTTACTACCTGACGCATATCGACAGAGGTTTCGGAATTGGAAAAAAGAAAATAGTCAAAACCCATGTCGAGTTTGCTAGGGAAAAAGAACAACTATTTGACATGCGGTGTGCATCTAAGCACACTAATAAAGATTATGACCAATTTAGACAACTTATATTAGTCGAAGAGTTCAAGAACTGCGTCCATATTGACGTCAAAATTTATCTTGATGAACACAAAATAGATACTTTAGAAAACGTTGCTCGTACAGCTGACGAATATCCCTTGGCTCATAACGTTTCATGTGTCAATACTTTTTCCTCTCAGCATATGGTTAGTAGGAAATCAAATTAGTCTCAAATGAGTACGTGCAAAATTCAATCTGGTACAACTAATAAGAATCCAACGGCTGTCAAGACTGATTAGAAATCCTTATATCTTCCTACGTGCACTTACTGCAAGAAAATAGAGCGTGTTATTTCTGACTGCATTACGATAAAAAGGCAACATAATAAATACAGAGCATTTCCAAATGCACTTGTTTCTCATAGGTCAAGGTCATGATCATTTATTGGAAACAATATATTGGTTGGGTCAAACAGACCCCAGTCTGATTCAGTTATGGAGAATTATGAACTATGCATGTTGAAAGGTTCTGTATCATTTATTGGTGATACGACCAATTATATCCCTATTAAAATATTAAGGGACATAGGAGTTCTCAAAATATTTTGTTATCAGGTACTTTGCATTTGTCTGAGAAGTATTCCTCGTCCGAACGTGTTCTTGTTCAGGGATTACAGTGCGGATTTATCCAAATTCCTCTCCATAATGCTAATTTAACATCAGGCTTAATTTCAGGGCCAGTGACAATTGGTGCTGTGAGGGTGTTCAGCTTTTTCTAGGCAATGATATAGCTGGAGATAATGTTGTGGTTAATCCACTTGTAACTGACAAGCCTTGTTTGGATCATACACTTGATAAAGAAATTACTGATTATACCCTGCTTGTGCAGTTAATAGGGCTAGGACAGAAAGAGCCCCTTGAGAATGAAGGTCATCAGGAAACTATTCCTTTGGCTGACACATGTATTGGTCAGGCTTTTGATGAGGTCACTTGTGCTTTGTTTCTGATCAGTCGAAAGGTATTGATCAATATGATCCTGATTTAACTACTCACTTTTTTAGTTCTAAAACGATCCTGAGATCTCCTGTTTGTTTCAGATGGCTATTAGTATAGCTGACTCTGCAGAGGTGCCAACTTACTATTATTTTGAAAAATGGATTCCTGATGAGAAAATGGAGACCACTTGTATTATATTATATTATCGTGTGCAGTGCGTGCTCAGCCATTTAACAGCGTCATCATCAGCAACATGCAGAGACTGCAGTCCACTGGGGAACTTTGTTAGTGGACAGTTGTTCACAATGTGTTACATGGTTTGAAGAGCTCCACAGTAACAGGAAGAGTTACTGGCCTGGCCTCATTGGACAATGATGACTGCACAACGACCCTGTCCTGTCCGAAAGCGGTCAGTGTGGTCCACAGATGACATGGAAGGTTGAAGCCAGGAGGGCAGACAGATGGCTCATCTACGAGGGAGTGGTTTACAACACCTGTTGAATACCACTCAACGCTCCATTCTGAAATAGCTGTCATATCCTCCAGCAACGGACCTAATCAGATTGAGCGTCTCGAAGCCAAGAGGACTGCTGGATGTGAGGTGATGTCCATGTACAGTGGAAGTTTCTCACTGGCATAGACCTCAGCCAACACTTTTGTGGTTGCTTCCTGGCGACGCAGATGTGGAGGAGGAATATTGCTGGGTACTGGCAGCCATGGTAAAGGAGTAGGGCGTAGTGTTCCAGAGATTGTGCGCATTGTTGTGCTGAGTTGGACATCAATTAGCTTAGTATGGGATGATCGAGCCCAGACAGGAGCGCAATACTCGGCTGTCAAATAACAGAGGGCCAGTGCTGATGTCTTGAGTGTCTGAACACTAGCGACCCAGGTTGAGCCAGCCAATTTGCGGAGTAGGTTGTTTCGAGTGCTAAGTTTTGCTACGGTTTTCTTTAGGTGGTTGTAGAATGTCAGTGATCTGTCCAGAGTCACACCAAGGTATGTTGGTGTCTGGTCATGTTTTATTTGCTGCCCATTGAGGAGGATGCAAAGCTCACGGTTCGCATTTGCATTGTTAAGGTGGAAGACGCTGGAGACTGTCTTTGTTGCGCTTGGCTGTAGACGCCATTTCTTGAAGAAGTCCGTCATATCCTCCAGGTCCTTTATCAGTACCCCCTCAAGCTCAGCAAATGAGTGACTTTGGATCCCGAGAACAATGTCATCTGCATACATGAACTTGCGCGACTGTGTTACAGGTAAGTCATTGATGTAGACATTGAAGAAACTTGGAGAAAGAACAGACCCTTGTGGGAGTCTGTTAGTCTGACACCTCCACGAACTGCAGTTCTCTCTGATGTGCACTCTGAAGCGCCTGTTGCGAAGGAACAATTTAATCATCTCAACTATCCAGCGCGGCAATACTCTGGACATTTTCAACAGCAGCCCTGTATGCCAGACTGTGTCATATGCCGCTGTTAGATCTAGAAAAACAACTCCAGTTTTAAGGTTCCTCTGAAACCCGTTTTCAACAAATGTAGTCAGGGCAACTTAAAACAGACTGAAAGCAAGGAGATCGGCCTATGACTCTCCGCATTGTTGGGATCTTTGCCAGGCTTTGGTATCGCGATAATCTTTGCCTGATGCCACAAAGTCGGCATGCAATTTTCCCTAACAACCCGGGTGTAAAAAGCAGCAAGCCTTCCTTTTGCCTTCAGGCCAATATGCTCAGGAACTCAGGCAGGATGTTGTCATATCCTACTGCTTTGCCTGATTTGATGCTGCATAGCACCATTTCATGTTCTATTGTTGTAAATTCCTCTGGACTATTTTGATCTAGTTTATCTGACTTCCGACGGCAGTATTGTCGCCACTCATCTCGTACTTGACGTCGGTGCTGTTTCTCCAGGGGTGCTTTTGCCACTTGTAATAAGTGGCTAGCTACAGCATTTGGTTTCACAACAAGGTGAGCTTGAACTGGTGGTTGCTGAGCTGTGCCAAGTCTTCGAATCAAGCTTCTGCATTTCCTGCTGGAGCGCGTAAAGTTGAGTGATCCTGTAGTTTCCTCCCAGCGAGTGCGCCTGGCAGTGTCCAGGGAATCGATCAGGTGATCTGCTATGTCTGGGTCTCCAGATGCTTCATATTCCTTTAGAAGAGCCTGACATTCTTCATCCAAACAGGGTGTATAGACTGGACGACAACCCCGAGGGACAGACTGAGTGGCTACCTTGAATATGGCTCTTTGGAAGCGGTGGTAGGATTCCTTGATTGGGATGCAGCGAGATGGTATGGTGACTATGCTACGCTCCAGTATGTCAGCGTACTTCATCCAATCTGCTTTGCGGAATTTTCAGCACCTGTGTGAAGAGCTGTGTATAGCCGGCAGCTGTAGTCTAATATGGATAAGTATTGGTCTGTGCTGACTGTGTGGGAAGTCATCTAGAACAGTTTGGCTGACTGCTGAGGATGGTCACCAATGGAACTGACCCAGCAGAGGTCCGGTGAGTAGTCTTTTTGCCATCTTGCAGAGTGAAAGGTCCCACGTTGTTTGGAGTCGTGGCTCTGAAGGAGGTCATTGTTCATTGCCCACTCTGCTAAGTGTTCCCCGTCTTCATCGGAGTGTGAGTAGCCCCAGTCAGGGTGATGACTGTTGAAGTCGCCAATATAGACGGCTGGATGTTCGAGATTTGGAAGCATATTGTTGTTCCAGTGGGCACTGGGTGGTTTGTAGACATTAGCAATCTTGTACTCTCCAACCTGGACCACATCGCAGAATATGGTATTTGAAACCGGAGAGGCAACAGTTATGTTGCAGCGTGCATACGTAGCACGGAAGAATTTGGAGTCAGGTGTTGGTGAAACAAGGTCAAAGCCTCCAATGGTATATCTTGCTGCCAACTGGTCTGCTACATGATTCTCCTGCAGACAGATTATGTCAACATTATGACGGTGGGCTATAGTGCTGATGATGGTTCGTTTGGCTGCCGAGAGACCCTAGACGTTAAGCTGTAAAACTCGTAGGGCCGGTCCGATGGCTTGAAAGTCAGCGGACATTGGCACGTCGGGGGCCGCACTTGAGAGTGGCACGTAAACGGGATTCATTGCTGAATTCGGTTTGCATGTTGGATCCTTTGTTTCCACAGCCTTGGACGGAGCCTTGGCTGAGTACTGACGGGGAGCGCGACTTTAACGCGGATCCATGCTAATTATGGTACCTAAGTCATACAGACAGGAAATTGTAACTTTAACCCATGAAACACCCTTGGCTGGACATTTAGAATCAATGAAACCTACCACAAGATCTTACGTCATTTTTATTAGCCGAAATTGAAGAATGATGTTCTAAATACTGTCCATCTTGGCACACTTGTGAATTGGTTGAAAAATCCAATCAAAAGATACAAAAGGCTCATTTGCAATCAATTCCTGCATTTTACAAACCATTTAGTGGAATAATGGTAGACTGCGTAGGTCTATTACCTAAGACTAAATCGGGCAACCAATACTGGTTGACCATAATGTGTGCGTCGACAAGGTTTCCAGCGGCAAATCCTTTACGGAATATTAAGACTAAAACTATAGTCAAAGCCTTAATAAAATTCTTTTTACATTTTGGCCTTCCTAAGTACGTTTAGTCTGATAAAGGTTTTAATTTCATGTCAGGGATCTGCCAAGTATGTATGAATTAGATATTCAACAGTTGATAACAAGGGGGCGTTGGAAAGTTTTCATCAGACTTTAAAGAAAATGATAAGGTCATAGTGTTTTGATACCAAAAAATATTGGGACGAATGTGTTCACCTTTTTTTAGTTTGCTGTTAGGGAGTCTGTTCAAGAGCATTGACAATTATAAATTTCTCTGATGAATTTGAGTACGTTTCTTATGGTACATAATGACCGCTTACATTCTTTTAAGTGATGTCTCAGTAGTTCATCAGAAATGTATATAGTCTAAAACTATTAAACTATATCCCATCACAGTAGTCTCTGAATTTAGTCAACGAAGTTATCTTTTTAATATAATAATTTTCCCATTCAGTCCATATTTCCAAGTTAAAAGCATATTATCAGTGAGATGTTATAAGATAAAGTAATGGATAGAACAATTGATTAATAGAAGCCAAGAGTAATCTCGTTTCATGCGTATACATTTATTTCAATTTTCAATTACCTTTAGACAAAGTAACACTTTTACGCAGAAAATTAGACAGGGAAATGAAATGTTTATAATCACTGTTTAAATTTCAGCGGGATGAAACCTATAGGAAATTTTCTCTAGCTTGCCCTATTAGTCCAGTAACGATCAGTTTATCTGGAGGTTTAGCATGAGAGGCTTACAAGTTTTGCTCCTCTTTGATCTTAAAGATTTTAAATTATGAACGAACAGTTTATGCTTGAACGAGGATAATATTCTTGTCAGAGATCCTCTTTAATTTTGGCAAACAAATTAAGTCTGGTCAGGTAAAGGAAGGTCGGACTGCAGAAGTACTGTCATATTGCCAAAGAATCTAACGTACAGTTTAGCATAACCAATATTGAAGAATACCTTGTTAATCGATTTAAGCACTGTATTTGAATGTTAAACATCCTCATTGCATGTAAAGACTTTCATGAACCTAACAAAAACGTAGCTTGTGGTAACTTATATCTGATTACATCAACACATCAACATCTAGGTGATCAGGATTAAGGAACTAATAAAATTCATTTTGTGCACGAGCATTTCAAACCTTTCCATAAATATACTTTGCAATCGATGCAAAACAATAACTACTAACGCATGTCAATGTAAACAATACCTTACAATACAAGATGTCCAAATAAAGGAGGAAAATATTTCCAACGCAAGCATAATCTAGAAGAAATCATAAATCGTGCGAATGTCACCATATTGGCAGCTGTAGCGACAGTTAAATTTTTATGCTAATTTCTGCTAACTCAGAATTGGAGTCATATGCCAAAATTTGTTCGAGACATTATCCATTCATTCATATAATCTGCAACTTGGCAGTCTACCAAGATTAGTTACGAATATAAAATCGAGCTACTTTCATGGCTTACCATTGCAAATTCCACGCTTTCCCTTGTATGTTCCTCCACTGCCTACCCACCCCCAAACCCCAACTCCTCTTATACCCTCACTAGAATGTCACACAGGAATCTCAATCACATACTATGTGTCCTGTTGCTACAAATGCATGTACACAGGTTGGTAATACAATATTATGAATGTCATTGCAGTTGCAATTTTTTAAAATTTTTCTTTTGACCTTCTTCAAGAGACGCTAAAGTATAAGCAACCCACGTACCGAATCTGGTGAATTTTCGTGCAGCGGTTAATCATTTGACAGCGAACACGCGCAAGGACAGACTGATGTCATCACATTATCCTCTTCTTCAAAGTGTGTAGATAATAAAACAAAGTAGCGAACATAAAAAACTTATATTCCCAAAACTTCACCGCAACAAGTTCCACAACAAAAACTACTCGTAACAGTTGCATCGATCCTATCTTGGAATTGCAAATATGTACATTATTGTTCAGCTTAATAACTCGTAATTCGTTCACAATGGCCAGAAAATGTTTGGGGTGTTTTGGCTGTGGCAGATGCATATGTCATATCGTTCCATTCATACACCCCCTCCCCCCCACAACATTAATAGTTTCTCTCCATCTCTGCTAACACTTATTCCATTTAACTTGTATGTCTTGGTGGTCTGTAAATAATATGCTATGTATAAATAGATTTGTCAGTGTTAGCCAGTGTCGACTAATATCAGACTTGTTGTTGTTATTGTTATTGGTTTAACGCCATTTTTCAGCACATGATAGGTCATACATGGCGGCCTGTACATTTAGTGGAAGGAAAACCCGAGTAAATCCAGGGAAGAACCAACGACACACAGGAAGCTACTGATAAGCTTTCTCACATACATAAGTCCAATATAAATGTTTGTGAATTATTTCAAACCACTGGAGTTTGAAAATTGTACTGCTTTAAATAAATAAATATATTTTGTACTAGCTGAGTATATTCAGTTCTGTTAGCCAGTATCCGATCCAAATGCCTGGCCACATGATCTTGTTACGTAGTGCTTGAAAGAGTTAATAACAAAGAAAATTGTCAATCCTGCACAAACATTAAAGTGTCGGAGCAGTTGAAGTAAAGTGATTTAGATGATCAGAGTAGCCGGCCTGAATCAATAGTAGGATTCGAACCCGCATCCTTTAAGTAATGCTAGCCACTGATGTTATTTAGCTAGAAAAGAGCTAAGATGAATCTGACATAGTGTTTCAATCACGCGACACATGTAATATTTTAAATCTTTATTAAATATTTATTTCCTTAAATGTGATCAAATCTGCTGAATAAACCCAATTTTTTTTTCTCAAAATAAGAGCGAAGATTACACAACTAAGCACAATACTTTGTTAGAAATGTCAAGATACTTCAGTCGGAAGTGTGCTAATATGGGATAAATCCTGTAAACTAGTCAAACCAGGATAAAAATAGATATTGCGATCTATTTATATCTATGTTTCCTATTAAACCCATCACTTCTTGACCCAAATGACTTTATAAAATAACTTAGTTGTATGGGAATTGCAACCAGATGGAGAATACTGTGAAATAGATTGAGGTGCTTCGTTTCTCGTAGCCAACAATTGCTGGTCCAATGAGACTTATTTTATTGAATACATTATAGGTAAAACAAATGTGAGTGGGTATCAAACTTGTTAGCATCATCTGGTATGTTCATTTCAGTTTTTTTTGTTGCCAAATGTATGAAAGAAACCACTATTCTACAGGGTGTATTTAAGTGACCATTTTATAAAGTAGCTGATGATAAGTGATTGCCATCCATGGACTTCGTCATTTGAAACTTGACATTTTCTTTGTTGATGCCCAATGTGCTTACCTCGCTCTCCCATCTGGCGACTAAAGAAGGCAAATCATTTCTCTGTGGAACATGCCCCGTGCGTACGTCCCAGCCGAGATCTTAACTTTTGAAACGAGTACTGTTTATACAGAGAGGTTTACTTTGTATTTCAAGGAGTTTGCCTTCGTTGTCTTTAGGCTTACTGTATGCCTTTTTAAACTTAAACGTAATGACACTATATAAGCAGGTTTGTGCTAAGATGCCCTCAAGCTGTATACTTGTATACATACATACATACATACATTCCATTCTATACAGAAGCTATGTTTTAGAAGGATACGTGTACTGTACATTGTATAAGAACAGCTTGATGGATTAGTTAGATTCAATTTACAAGACTTGACAATTATAAATTTTGATTAAAATTTAAACACGCCCGTAATATCAACAATCCCCTGTGTAATAATTTTCCCTATATTATGGAGACTGGTATCCAACTGAAGGATTTTGCACTGATATTTAGGTACAACTCGATGAAATTGATCATGTAGAACAACACATTCCTGTATTTTCTTGCGTCCACCACACCCTTAGACCGGCTTTTTGTAATTGATGTTACGGTACTGCAGCATATACATCAATATTAAAAATATAGTAACAAATTTACAAAGTGGGAATTTGGTTATGTTCTGATCAAGAGATTAAGAACCGGATTAGTTCATTAGCAAACGCCGATGGACGAGTATTAGCTGCATGGTAATAACCGGGGCATCTATTTTATCCCACTTTTGTGTTTATCCTTCTTTTTTTGTTCTCTTTTCTTGCAGCATGTAGAGAGCATTGGCCTCATCAAGACCACTTTGCGTTTTCACTAAAATTGGTTGACATAACTTACTGTGAATAAAACAGTCTACCAAATTTTGAATATGTTTTGTAAGTGCATATAATTAAAAAAACGTATATGGTCACTTTGTAAAACGATTTCGGACACTAATATTACTATAGACTTGCTCAAAATGGGAAGCAGGACATTACCCCCCCCGTCAATTACCCCCCTGCCATTACCCCCCCCCCATCATTTACCCCCCCGGTATATTACCCCCCTGCCATTACCCCCCCCCGCCATTACCCCATTAATAAATTAATTAAAATAAGTTTAAAAATTATTATAAATTTTATTTTGAACTGCAATTTCAATCGTTTTTATTGATTTGAAGCCCATACTCTTATCAGATTGTGTTTGTGTACTGTGTACACTAGAATCTCATTGAGGTAAAGCCAACACAATAGCAATAATTAACAATAAAATTCTTATTTACTTTAGTTCGATTGATTGAGCACAGGATAAAATAATTTTGAGGTGAAACCAATTCGAGGGGAAGATCTTCGTCGTCGCTCTTTGTTGTCGCTATAGATTGTGTTTGTGTACTGCGTACACTAGAATCTCATTGAGGTAAAGCCAACACAATAGCAATAATTAATGGCAGGGGGGTAATGGCAGGTGGGTAATATACCGGGGGGGTAAATGATGGGGGGGTAATGGCAGGGGGGTAATCTCCCCTCAAAATGTGATATGGAACTGAAGGGGCTTCAATCAAGAAAACTATACATATTTTTAAATTCAGAGACATTTTGTTCCTTTTTCAAAATTAAAAAGAAATAAAATGCAAACTTTAATAGCAAAGTTTACCTCATTCCAAAGCATCTTTTTAGTTTGCTTAGCAAATTATGTTCAAATAATGATTTTCAAAGCTTTGAATCCAACCAGATGTTTTCTTTTATAAAATGGTGGCTATGGGCAACTTGTAGTGTGTTTAAATGGCCTAAAATGAATCAACTTTGATGTGCGTCTCTATGTTTAGTGAAGATGAGACCGACCTGCGCATGACAGTGATTGGAAAATGTTCCTGAATGAGAATATATTATATCTTTACGGTATTATTTTAAATCCGGACGAACCTAGTGAGATGTCTATAAATTTGCAATGCAGTCTAATCAAAATAACAGTCGGGCCGAAATCCAGTCTCTACTGTAAGAATTTAAAACAGATACCTGTGTGGTGCGTTAATATTGATTTAACGGATAAGGCATTAGATTGGAGTTTTTCACTGTATGATGTATGTTAGCATTGTTCATTGAAATCGTCTCATTACAGCGAGTTGTCCTTTGTAAATAAGATTAGAAGTAATAGTTGATGCTGGTTCAGGTCTCTTACGCCTTTAATTAAGCAAACAAGATTTTGTTTTTCATACAATGTGTTTTCACGAACCTTGGGATACATATCGCGGTAAGGGCTCCAATAGATTATGTCTGCTTTGAGAAGTTTTAATAAAGTAGGGCAAGGTAGGTTTCACTTTAAATTTTATTTTCCCGTATCACTCTGCCTTCATTTTCTTCCTTCATATTGTGGATGAATAGCATTTGTCAAAAGCTTAAATAAATAGTCTTTTTCGACAGATCCTATAATGACCAAACAATGGCATATTTTTGTGTGTTGGGGGCAAATATTTAGTAATTGGACTCTAGACCATATACCGACCGCTCCGGTGGCCTAGTGGTTAGAGCTTCCGCCTCGGATGAAGGAGGTCGTGGTTTCAAATTCCCTGCCTAGTTATACCAAAGACTTACAAAAATGGTACTAACAGCTGCCTCGCTTGGCGCTCAGCATTAAGATGTTAGTGTTAGGACTGGTCGGCCTGGTGTCAGTATAATGTGACTGGATGGGACATCATGCATCATGTCTGCGGCATGATGCCCCAGTGCTAGACATCACTATAAACTGTCACACTGCAGACATCGTAGCGATATGACTGAAATATTGTTAAAGCTACGTTAAAAATCCAAATCACACACACACACACACACACACACACACACACACACACACACACCATATACCTATTGATTATATTACATTTAAAGTCTTTTCATCTGTCATGTTTTGACTTCAGCTGTTGAGGTCAGTACTGACTTGTCTCCTAGGTGACAGGACTAATGTCCACGACTATAAATGCACAGAGAGAAATACTTCATTTATCCAGCTGATATTGATTCTGTGTCCAAGAAAGATCGCTATTTACCTTTGATCCACAACCCATTTACAGCTATAGTTTTTATTTAATAAATTACTTTTACAAAAGTTTGTTTTGAGAATATTTGCAGCAGCATTATTACTTCTTTTATTTTATCTGAGATTTTAATGTGCAGAAACATATCTGCTTTCCAACGCCAAGCTTTATAAAATATGTGAAAAAATTACTAGTCTCTCTTATAAAGAATTATTCAATTCTTAGCTACCGTCATTATATTAATAGGGCTTTAGTGTTTGATATCACAGATAAACATCAGTGCGAATCTTGGAAATACATGTAACCCCTCTTTATGATATAATTAGCTTTTAGTATTCAATCTGTTATATTTCCTGAGCAGCCATTGTCAACGAGACTGCTTGACACAATGTCAATTCCCGTGACTGACACAAAGGACATTCCGAGGTGTCGGTAAACATGCTTACCAATCAGGCTTATTTTAAATGAATAGAAGATGATTATCTTTGAAACGCATGTAATAGCCCTGTCAATAGCTATAAACTAAATATGATAGAGTATGTCAATACCTCTTTACGTCCTGAAGGTACTTTAAGGGACATGTGGAATGGCAAACGAAACATAATTTATTTAATTTAATCCGCTACTTTATCTAACAAAATTGTTTGATAGACTTATTTCACTTTTAATTTATTGAAGAAATGTGCAGTATTACGTCTAGGGACCCTGGGTGGCCGAGTGGTCTCAAGCGATCGCCATTACCGTTCACTGCCATCTCACCTCTGTTTGCGTGGGATCTAATCTCGGGCTCGGCCAATGTGGGTATGTGAGAAAAAGCTGCCAGTAGCTTCCCGTGGGTCTGTGGTTCTTACTAGGGTTTTTCTAGGTTCGTCCACCACCAGTTATACTGGCCACCATGCATGGCCTATCTGGTGTTCAGAAGTGGCCTTAAATCCCAAAACAAGAACAAAGCATTACGTCTAATATGCTAGTACATATCATGAAGGACAAATTAAAATATACTTCTTTTCCTTCCATTAAATAAAGCAAGATGTACGAATGTCTCAAATAGTATAGCTCAGGAAATAGGTCAAGCAGGCACGCCAGAAAGTACGTTGTTATTACAGAGCGAGCAACTAGAAAGAAGTTTAATTTCAAATTATAAGTTCAAGCATATCATAAATTGTATTTGATCGAGCAATCTTTATGATATCAAACAAACCGCAGATTCGTATTCACAGTGAATGAGTTTTTCTTAACACGTGTATGTCTTGAATATTTAATTTACTACTGTCGCTTTTCCTTTATACTTTCCTGAATATTTTTATGATTATTTTCACCCTTGTATAATAGATATGAAAAATGATTTACATACTAACTCACATTATTCTAATGCGCACGAGTACAAGTCGCACTCTTTGTGAAGATTCACGTCCACCAAACAAATTGTCTCGATGCATAAACTTTAGCTGACACATGGCGCATACGGCTTACACTGAAAGTCGTCGTTGGCTAATGGTTTCTCGCTCAGATGGTGTAACCGTTTTATTCCGATTCAGAATCTGATTAGGCAATGATACAAACACACACACACATATACACACAAACACCGCACTCTCTCTCTCTCTCTCTCTCTCTCTCTCTCTCTCTCTCTCTCTCTCTCTCTCTCTCTCTCTATATATATATATATATATATATATATATATATATATATATATATATATATATATATATATATATACAGGGTGGCACTCGAAAGCAATAAGATAGTTTCAATAAGACTATAGATTGCACCACTCGAGATAAGTCAAGATACTTGCAATGTCTGTCAGTAGGGAGTATACTGTACTCTTGTTATGTCCACAACATCAAAGAAAAGGCACCTATATACAGGTGTAACAAGAGACAAAAGGAAAGGTACCTGCTATCAATATCAACAAGAGAAGGAGGATGAGCATGATTCAGACAGGAACAGATTAAGAACCCATATCCATCAAGAAATTCAAGAAGACAAGGCCATTAGAAGAAACAGAAGGACAAGAAAAACCCATGCAAATAAAGATATTCAAGCCTGATTACGTAGTGTCGAGAAAGTTTAGGTAAAAAAAGGCATTAAAAACAGATAGTGACTGAAAGAAATAAGAAAATGGATATTTTATGATATGTTATGGAATGTAGTTGTTATTCTGATTTCATGAGAATAGACCAAAGAAGAAAAGTGTCTTTTTGGCGCGGTTTGTTATCGATAAGATACTCACACTCGCACACGAACACTTTGTATAACGGAGGGGTTTAAGTTCAATTTGAATTGACAACAATAGTTGTATATCTTTCCTAAGATCCATGGGTGGCCCTAAAAGGTACCATTGGTTTTTCTGAATCACAAAAATATCAATTTATGGACTTAACATCATCAACAGCAAAATGTCTTAATAATTTTCCATGGTCAAGTCCTACTTCTGCTGCTACAGTTAATGTTTTTTGTCGTGTTAATATTAACTGCTGCTGATGGAGTCTCAGTGGAGGTGAAACTTGATGTAGTCGTAGAAAGTGTAGATATCTTGGATCGTGACGATCTTTTTCTCTCGAGTTGATATTGAAAGTGACGTCTAGCGTCTGGTGTCTTCTAACTGAAAGAGAGACAACCGGCCCTGACAAAATTATAGTATGCTGGTTCTGATTCGTGGAACATAATCAATTTCGATCCTAACCTTGGGTGTATATACAGTCCCAGTGTCCCAGTCACGACATGAACAAGCGTAGAGTCGTCGGCTTTCGTTTCAAGTATACTGTTGAACCCAGACTATCTAGTCTATGTGAGGACATCGTCGGCCATCTCGAAACACAGAGGCAGCTATATGGAGCAGAAGGATTCATACGGAGACACAAGGATGCCTGAAGAATGTCTTACTCTACGGTCAAGCTGCAAGGAGAAGTTTTTTGGAGAAGTAACGTTGAAGGACTCACGGTTCTAATTCAGTTCCCATAGTAAACCTATGCAAACACCATGATATTAAAAATTCAATAACTTTAAATTTCTGAGTGCTCCTGATCAAACCTATTTTTATCAGTAGAGATGAAACCTGAATGACAGCTCTGTGTAGAGAAAAGAATATGAGCTGCGGCATTTTCTGGACCTACGTGTGTTTAAAACATGTGCTTTCACACAAAAGAGTCAGGTACTAATTTCAGTAATTAGTGTTCCAAACTCAAGACTGTTAATGTACTGAAATTTCATCAATAAAACAATGTCTCTATTTTTTCAGTTACAACTAGGATAAGCTCTCAAAAGATTCTTTTTCCTAAAAAATAACTAGGATTATTAACCACTCCTGGCCAGCCAAACCCATATATACTCTATTTTATGTTCACCCATTTCCAGACTGGTTCTCATTTTTCCATACAAGTAGTACCGTGTGTCCTATAAGTGGTGACATCTTTGCTAACCCTCTTCGATTAATAAAGCCCAACTGCCCTAAAAGGGCCACGCAGATATCTAGAAGAGAGACACACTATTCGAAATCATATATATGTGTGCATTGTTTACAACTATAACTTAAAACTGCTTCCTCTTATGTGTGATTGTATAATACGTTTTCGCTGGTTAAGTGTGTCTATAAACACATCTACCTTGCGTTGCCTGTGTATAATAATCGGTTTGTATGTGTATTAGTATAGCGTATGTATAAATACTCCTACCCTTTTTGCTAGATAATGTGCAATGGGTTTAGGGTAGTAATCAAAAAGTAGTTTGCTGGACAGTTGTGTGTGTGTGTGTGAATGATTGTATTCAAAGATCGGGTGCCGGTAAGTAGGGTGTGTGTTAGTATATTAAATATTACATTTCCCATAAGAGGCTATACATTTTTCAACCTGGAAATTACCTATCATTTTAAACGTATGTTTAGGTCCTTAGATGCCACTATGGCTCCATCCTATTACTTTTATGGACATTTGAAATATTACCCTTCCCGTAAGGAGCTAAAGTGGCATCTACTGTAGAAAACCTACACCAAGACTCCATGCTATTGAAGGTGCAGAACAGGTCTGTTCATGCGATTATTAAAATTGTATAAGCATTTTCTTTTCCAATATTTGATAAAAGACGGAAGTAGAGACACTTTAGTTTACATCTGGTCTTTCTAGAGTTCATAGGGCTGCGATATTCTTAGGTAATGAGCGATGCCATATACATGATGCTGTCATGACATTATCATGTCATTTAGACTTGCGTTGTAACTGCTAGTTTATCTACATAAATAGACGTCCCTAATGTTTATTGTTTCTTGGTCTTCTGCTGTTTCTTCTTTAAATAATTAAGCGATCGTATATCCCTTAAGCACAAATAACCGGTCTTCCAGTTTACAAGTTCTACTTTGATCACTGCGTAGTTTGAAAATTGTCTATATATTTCTAATTCTAGGGTGAAGGGGATTCTAACGATTAAAATTTCATCAGACACGACACACAGCGTACTAAACGTTGGAAAACAATATCTTGATGTGTCAATAGCATTCCGTATTATTTGATGACTGAAAAATATTTAACCTCAGCTTTGAAGAAATCTTGTTGAACTGACGTTTATCCCCTAAACAAGTACTTTTCACTATGTGTCTATTGACGAATCGTTAGGGTTCATCTTTCAGCAATCATCCTTCCGTCAAACGTGGTTGAATCAAAATTTTAATTGAAAAGTCCCTATCCGCAATCTGGGCTTTGAATGAATCATTGGGTAATTACACATGCAGAGTGAAACGTGCCTATCATGCATGTACAGTTTCATTATAATACATGTGCAAGTTCAAATTATTATAACTTCACTCTCCTGAGGATATATTTTGTATCATTTTCACTATCAACCAGAACTTGCTCTTGTGCATAGTTGAAATGTTTTTGAATGAACATTTTGAATGGGTTCCAACGATTACAGAACTTGCAGGAAGAAATGATTTGAAAATAATTCATCAAATTGGGTAATATGCAATAAACATTGTTATCATCTTCAGTGAATACCACACTCATGGAGAACACAATTCTGGCTCTACTTCCTTTCCTCAAGTTTCTTTTTTTAAAAATTTAATAACGTCTACACGAAATTTTAATGGTGTATTTCTGTGGAAAAGAAAATGTTTTAGAACTGGATTTAAAATGGACTACTTTCGGCGACCGTGAACTTGTGTCAGACCACGGCCATTTCCTTTTATGATATCCGTGTTTTATAATTATACCAGAGAATATTGCCCAATCGATTATTATTCCTTTCATATATTCTTTGGAATCCCTAGTTTGTGACTGTAACTGACCTATCGATAAATGCCATTCAATTACTATTTGTAAGTGATCCGTGGACTGCAGATTAGTCATGATGCAAGTTACTTAAGAATCAATGTGTAATTACTAAGGTATATGTTCTTTTGTTAAATCTCCTTTAAAGAGACCTCGAACATAAACATGGTTTTTTGCTATAAATAGACCCCGAATGAAATCATCAGCAGCCATATTTTGTGGTATGCTAGCTGAGTTTATATGATGTTTAAAAGTTGACATAAATTCATTGAATCTTAAGATACTGTTACATACATAAACAAACCGCAAATCAGGCTTACTGTTCGTATCTATATTTGTAATTTATAACTTGATTTTGCCTCAGTTCAAAATGGTCACTTCTGATGGTCGTGTATAAAAGAAATTACCAGGTTGCCCATCGCCCAGGTAAAATGGGCAGAATATCGTCTGCTAGTGACCTTATCGGGAAGCATCGCTATAAAACCTAGACATTTATACAGCCTTAGTTTTGTCAACTTCTGTCCAAATAAAGCAAACGGTTCAATCAACACACATTATCGATGTTGAAATATGTTCTAAAATATTCTTCAGCACATCTGGACTTGCAAATCTTTCAAAACTGTTAATCAGCAGATGGGTCGTTGCCCATGCGTTGTTTAGTTCAGCCATTTACATCATGAAATGAGTAAACGTTAGTAAGTTTGAAGGTGTAGAAAATGGCGTTAAATAAACTCCAAGAGTTATGATTGATTTGGCTCTTCATGAAGGCGTATCGCATCTAAGGCAACTAAAATGGCGTTAAATAAGCTCCAAGAGTTATGATTGATGTAGCTCTTCATGAAAGCGTATCGCATCTAAAGCAACTAAAATGGCGTTAAATAAGCTCCAAGAGTTATGACTGATATGGCTCTTCATGAAAGCGTATCGCATCTAAGGCAACTAAAATGGCGTTAAATAAGCTCCAAGAGTTATGATTGATATGGCTCTTCATGAAGGCGTATCGCATCTAAGGCAACTAAAATGGCGTTAAAAAAACTCCAAGAGTTATGATTGATGTGGCTCTTCATGAAGGCGTATCGCATCTAAGGCAACTAAAATGGCGTTAAATAAGCTCCTAGAGTTATGATTGATATGGATCTTCATGAAGGCGTATTGCATCTAAGGCAACTAAAATGGCGTTAAATAAGCTCCAAGAGTTATGATTGATGTGGCTCTTCATGAAGGCGTATCGCATCTAAGGCAACTAAAATGGCGTTAAATAAGCTCCAAGAGTTATGATTGATGTGGCTCTTCATGAAGGCGTATCGCATCTAAGGCATCTAAAACGTCCATCTTTTAAATGTTTTATTAACTACAAGCCGCTCTTCTTTACTCCACTGTTTACATAGAAATAACTTAGATTTATTTTGCTTACAAAAAGTGTTAAAATTAATGACAGTATTAAAGGTGTCCAAAGGGTTTTAAAAAATGTCCATGTGTGCTATTCACATACATGTATTAACACCAATGCTTTCGTTATCCACAGAGTTGTATTATTTATATATCATTTGCTTCATCGACAAGAAAATGGATACAATATTTTATATAAACACTGAATGTATATGTAAGCATCAGCTGATAGATTTTGAATTGTATATATTATTAGATTATAAGTCGGCGGCCTAGATTACCTAAGAAAATTCTTGAGCCTTAATAACTCATGGTGAGATGTAGGCAAGGAATTAATATGTCTCTCTGAGCATGATGTGTGCATATTTAACATCTGTAGCTACACAAGTAAATATCCTAATAATACTATATATCTGCAAACCATTTCACAATAGACGAACTGGATAGACCGCTCCGGTGGCCTAAGTTATTAGAGCGTCCACCTCGGATGCGGGAGGTCGTGCGTTCGAACCCCGACCGAGTCATACCAAAGACTTATTGGTGCTTAGCATTAAGAAGTTAGTGTTAGGCCTGGTTGTCTTGGTGTCAAAAAACCATATTACTCGGTGGGACATGATGCTACATGTTTGCGGCATGTTGCCCCAGTGCTAGAGATCACTATGAACTGCCACGTTGCAGACATCGTAGCCATGGGACTGAAAAATTGTTAAAGCTACGTTAAAATCCAAATCACATACACATACGCAAATAATATACTTCCACTAATAAGAGATTATTTGCCAGATACTTCCACTATTTAGAGATAAAATTTTTGCACTACAATTATGGCATGTTTTCAGTCATCGGGTACTTAAATTTTGATGGCAATACTTCAAAGATTTGTCAGTTTTTCTCTGGCGTTTTGGAAAGTTTCAAAGAAATGAAATAGAAACTTATTCTTTCTAACAAGATATAACAAGCCATCATTGACATTCTAATTGAAACTATAAAACAATTAAGGGGTTAAACGATGATCCATCTTGAGGTCCCTTGCCATTTTAGATAATCTATGGAAGAAAAATGAAAAAAGAGAGAAGAAAAATATATAAATATTCCCCATTTCCCAGAATCTTCATAAACGAAAGAGTTCAGTGCGAAACAAGGAAACCTGAAAGAAATAGAGGAAAAGGCAAAGGAGAACTAATCTAAATAGGCGAGTGTAAGCTTATCACTTTCTTTCCGTGCTATTTTCAATAACTTTTAAGCCGAAATGATTAAACATGTATCATGATAGAAAAATATGGTGAATCATCACTTGTATAACAACACATACTTACGTATATGCTGCTTGGTTGCCATAACCCTGTAATATCGGATAAAATTGACTAGTATCGATTTCCCAAGACTTATAATCAAAGCTGAATCAACAAGCGAGATAATATTTACATAGTATCTCATCAATATTGTCTGCAATAAAATAATTCACTATTTCGGTTGTTTGTTTTTTTAAATTCGGAAAGAGTGGCCATAAGCTTAAGAGTTTAAAGCTTAATTTGTATGGCTTACCCAATTTAAATAAGATTCATGATATATCAGTCATCGTCCTTACTATAATGATCATTGCCACTATCACTGTGATATTATTATAACAAAGTCTCGCATCATCATCATTGTTATCGTCATCGTCATCTTCGTTTTTATGCCATTTGGGGGTGTAGTTGGCATAATGTATGTCCCTCGATTCAATGGTTCCAGAGGAATTCAAACTCGACGTTTAGCTGAAAAGTAATTTATTAAGGCCTATACTTCTTAGCTCTATACTCACCAGTACATCATAATCTCCAATGGAAAATTACTAGAAGGATGCTAGAAGCGAAGCTAATGATCACGAATCTTTATTATACATACACACCTCGTTGGGACTAATTAGCAGACAAGTACAAAATAGATGGTATGGACAACACGAATCAAATTTCAAAATTCAGGCTATTTTATTAGAAAACGTCTGATATTTGTGTGTGCAATGTTCTGCTTTGGGCACAATACTACACAATACTAACTGCTGTCCGTGGGATCCTGGCGTTAAGGTCACATTCATATATAACCAAGTACTGTATTTTAAACGTGTTTACAAGACCTCATCAATTTTGTGTAGATATTTTTCCATAACGACTACTTACCTCTTTACACTTTTGGAAGTAAAATAAATCTGTGTCGCATATACGACTTGCAGTGTATTATTTACCAAGGGAGATAATTTGTCTCTTGTATATTTCCAAGATCATCAAATCTAAATTATTTATTGTGCATAATTATGATTTTTAATTTACTTTCACTAGATCTTCCGTCTACTGGAATCTGCTACAGGAGAGATGCTTTTTGCACAGTCATGTTGGAGTCTGGTGCCTGCCAGTCCAACATACTCATCAGATAAGAGATACTCAATTGGTTGAAGGAAACAGCCAGCGAAACCAGAAACTGTACAAAGGTTAAACGTACTGTACGTAGGAGGCTGCCATACATGGATTCCACCGAGATGAAATAACTTGTCAGATACTTTGACAAAGTAATGAATCCTCGAAGATGTTTCTAATGCTTATTAAATAGAAGGAATTAGCGCCAGTCAAATTAGCCTGTTATATTTATCAAAACTGACGCGCGTACTTTTCTGATCAAGAAAACGGAATTAATATATCGAAATGGACAAAATTAATCGTAACCAAATAAAGGATACATCTGAATCTGAGAGAGGAATCTACTTGCAGCATGAAGTTTATCCTGTATATTTCTCATTACATTTGAATAAAAAGCAAGTACGTTAGAACAAACGTTTTAATTTCCTGGTCGTTTACATTATAATATGATGGCTGGGAAACATAGTCTTCAGCGAAACCTGTGATATATTGTCAAACATGTTATTGTATTTCGTGTCAATAAAGAGATTTCGTATAATCATCTCGAGGTTTTAGGTACCTAAGGATAATTATTGGGGCAGTAAATTCTACGATTACTGCTAGTGTCATATAACCAGACAAATAAACCTCTTATCGATTTAATAAAACGATTTGTATAGAAATAATATGCTTATGGTTGGCTTTATTTTCAGATTTGTTTCGACACTGTGAAATCATTTTGGCATGCACCATTCTGCGTCCTTTTGTGAACTCTTGCTGGCAGATAAAATTGAAATTCGACTACAAATTCAACACCATAGCATGTTTGTCAAGATTCAGATTATATTGCAAGCTCATTTCCATTTAGAAAGCTATCACATTTTGGCATGCACCATTCTGCGTCCTTTTGTGAACTCTTGCTGGCAGATAAAATTGAAATTCGACTACAAATTCAACACCATAGCATGTTTGTCAAGATTCAGATTATATTGCAAGCTCATTTCCATTTAGAAAGCTAATTTTCGTTTCAGGACGTCGGCAACTTTTAATTGAAACCTAGATTTGTTGCAATATAGTGGTGTAGTCTTTTATAAGACGTCTGATGAAAAAGTCCCAATAGAAATTATGAGTGTTACCTAGATGTTAAAAAACATATATCAATCTAATACAGATAACAGAAGAAAGACGATTTTTTAAAAGTCTTAACATGTTATATTTGTCAATAAACATATTAATGCAACATAATTTACCTGTTTTCTTATTATGTTACCTTTGTTTTCGTAACATATTATAATAATAACCAACAGTCTAAACAACTTGTATGAAATAACAAAAATAGTGATAACAAACAATTCACTTATAAAATTCAAGAATATTCACAGGTGTAACATCAAATTCTGATTAACAAAAACTTAAATAAATAAAATTTATCACGCAAAATGGTTGACCATTTCATTATAATAAAATGATAGAGTCAAACATATATACAAAATAGCATAAGTTTAATGGAGACCCAAAACCACATTGTAGAAAAAGTACCTACTAAAAGTATGTACTATAACAGTGTTTGCTTTGATTTTCTAAAATGTAGAAATTTAATAAATATTTATATTACTGAAATGAATTTTTACATTTAAACAAGGTTGCTTTAAATTAATTTCTGATAACATTCACTGCCACTTTTGGAAGATGATTTGCACGATTTAAATTTGAACGCTTAAAGTATAATTGAAACTTTAAACGAACTCGATGCCAGTCGGAGGAAAGCTCACTGATATGTGTGACACCCCTATTTCTAACTTTCAATTGCACTACATCATGTAACACACACTACAGTCCTATAGTAATATTTCCAACAGAGATTTAAAACACAATAAATATTAACTATAGCTAAAATATCGCCATTCAAAACACATATTTAATGCTAGATTATATCATTCCACTGTTATATACATTTATAAGATCAAACACTAAAATCCTTGTGTAAGACGAGTAATATTAAGTACTAACCTCCAGCTGAGAATGGTGGTATAGGAAAATGAAAACATGCACAATACGCATGTGTCCCTTGATGGAGATGGCAAACATACTAATTTATTGTTAAGCAAAACTTATTCTTCGTTAAAGTTCGTTATATAAACTCTTTATTATTGCTCAACTATATTTGCACATGTTGCATAGTGAAAACTAGAGGTGTCTCCAATAACACAAAAATATCTCTAAAGTAAAAATGGGAGACATCTTAAAACCCCTCTATGACAACAAACATAACACATAATAAAGATCGTATGTCAGTCGTACAGAACATTCTTGGGGCAAAACATCTCCAAAATATACATCTGCACTTGCATTTGCTAGAATAATTAATATGTTTAATTTTTTGCATTCAAACAACGTAAACGAATGATGTTGAAATAAATACTGACTATGGTTTGCACATAAACATGCGACAAAGGAATGGTAAAAATCAATAATTCCCCCCCCCCAAAAAAAACCTCCCCAAAAGTAAATGATTGTATAACACTTTTTAACTTTTATCACAGTACTAATGCATATTCAGTCTAATCTGAATCGAATTGTACTGACAGTATAATACCGTTTGTACTCCATTATACTTTGTGTGTAACTGCAATAACATAGACTCTGATCTACCATCGTATAAAGCAAAGAAGGCTCAAACTGGCTTATGATACTAATTTTTTCCAACAAACTACAAATCCCATATATATCTGTGTATTCTGTGACGACAGAATTGGATCTGAGCAGAAATGGATCTCCGCATTTTGAAGTTGGACTTGATTTATACAAAAGCATACTGTACTACTTTCATTTGGCATCATTCACGTGTTCTTAAAACACATTTTCGTACTCATAAGACTGTCTTGTGCAAATCCTATATGTTGCAAACCTTTGTTATTCAATATCATATTGGGCGTACTATGCGTTTATGTATGTGGATGTAGTGTGCACCCACAATGAATTTTTGGACATAATGTTTACCGCTGTTTTAAAAAAATCTATGTAATGCCAATGGCAATTGCTTTCATGCGCTAATTAAAGGCATTTTGAATCTTACTTCTGTCAGAAAAAAAGAAAAACAAACAGGGACCTAACTTTTCGTACATCCGTAGAGGCCAAATACATCAATAAATTCATACGTTATGAGACAGAAAATGTGTTCTTGATTTACAGATTGAATTTATGTGCTTTAGAGTTGATTGCTCTCCGCTGACAATACTAGCTAAAAATTATGGCAAATATTCACTATTTAATATAATTTAGGAAATCTTAACTTATCACAGAAAACAGTAAGATATGCAAATGTGAGTTTCCTTACAAACCTACATCTTTAGCTATCAACAATATTAATGTTGTATATTTGAAAGATTCTGGATTATCTGTGTCGGGTTCGTTACGCATTATTAACTTGTTCACAAGGGTGATTATTTGTCAATGCTGTTAGTTGACTCCAGCTATTATAATAGCTGAATATAATAAATAAATACGATCCAGACTGGCGTGCCGCTAAGATGTTAGATTTAGGTTTATCAAAACCATTTACATTATCAAAAAACAATTCGACATTTGTTATTTTAATTTCATTTTTATCTCTCCTTCATTGGTAAACAGTTCTGTATATTTTATTTATAAATGAACTTACTACACCCGGTGGGTGCTGCACGCGCGTGCTCTCTTCATTCAGGTATTGTTTCATCGCAACATTAGCATTGTTAACATATTCTTTGATAGATGCAACGGACGTGCCAGATTCTCTGATTGCTCGGTTTCAGTGATTTCATCCAGGTTCTTTGCAACAGAGTCTTTGAGTCTGACAACAAAATCTTGAATGACAACGTTAGACGTTTGCAGTTTAGGTCTGATATTTAAAAATAACAAGCTCACCTTGGTCAACTCCAACAATAGCACGACCAGTGAATTGGGTCAAATTCCATATCAGCACCAAGTCGTCGGGCTGGGTAACGTCCGCAAATGTTACAAGACATTTTTAAGTAATATTAAACGTACTTCAGTGTGAAAACAATAAGTGCTTGTATGGGTGGTGACGTCTCAAGTGCATGAACGCTTCAACCATCCGAGATTGTACTGGTATAGTCAACTAAAACAGCGGTAGACGACTCTGTCGTCGAGGTCCACCGCCTATGAGGCTAGTGCCCTTTGTTAAATAATTAACAACTTTTACTGGTGGTGCAAGGTCACACAAGTCGAAATACAAACGTTGTTGTGGTGTTACCACGTATGCAACCCAATGAGTTCCAGGTCATGTTGTCATACTGAGGTTAATAATAAGGATTTAATGTCGATGCAAGTTCAACTCGCATAAAGACATCACGCAAATGCTTTACTAATTTTGCCATCGCGAGTAAATCAAGATTGGTTAACGGCTTGGTCTTATGCTTATTGCACCTAGTAATGGAAGACATCTGCCCGATGGTATTCGACTACATGTTCCTGGTAATGGAAGGGTTTTCCGTATTTTATTTGTGTTAAAACCACGATTTTTTTTCAGAGCCATTCCAAATGCTATTCCGACAGACTCTAACTCGGTCGCTTGTGCTACAGCTGGAGACGCTGTTGCTAACAACGCCGAAATTTTTACATGAAATGGAATGTGTTCATAATTACCACTGATGGAGTCACACGTTAATTTGATCTGCGTCGTCGAGGTAATTATGATTATGTCAGGAGCGATATGATATTTAGTCCTGTCGATAATGCACGCAAAAATTGATTATGTTCGGGAATATATTTGGGCCAACCAAGAAATGTTCTCAACGACGACTGTCCAATGTTAACTAAATATTCGGAAATTTAACTGTGATGGCGGAGCTGCGCGCGGGCTCACGTACACGAATAGAAATTTTAGAGTCTTAAGCGGTCATCAACGAAATTTTTCGTCGGACCTCATCATTAACTAAGGTAATATAATACGCACCTGTGGGAAGTTCGACCATACCCCAAGCTGATCCACGATCAGCTCAAAATACTAGCAAGTCGTTTGCAGGCAGACAACCAAACGGTTGTGATCGGATATTAGACCAATTGTGATAAAATGGTGTGCGTGATACCCCAGCGATTACATGGGTAGAAAAGTCACACTGACTTATGGTTTATTTTGAAGGATTGTGATCATAAAGGGAAGGCTTGGTTTTGTATTTACAATAACCTGTTGTATTGCAACGTAGATTTCGCGAAGCATACGAAGTGTTTTATTAGAACTCATCATCGGTGTCGTAATATACGTCATTAATATCTTCAACACGATCATAACCGCACGATATATTTTTCTGACCGTGATGTCATTTGTGACCAGTCGCTGTCAGATCGATTATTTGGCCTCATTAATGACTTCTGGTGCGTTATTGCCCGCACGAACTGATCCCACAAGTATTTCCAACCCATCCGTGACGTCGTTAGGGTTACATAGTCCACCAAGAATTCTTATTTTGGTTGAATCTGGAGCTACCTTTAAACTTGTTCCTTTATATCATTTGTTGTTTTCTTCCTATAACTTAAATATGCGTCTAGGTTGTTGCTCTATCCATGAGTTTATTCACAAGCATGCTTGATGCAATGTCCACATAGATATTGTCAGTGGTGAAATGCATAAGAAGTAAATCCGTGTCGGTGTAGGGCATCTACCCACAATCCCAGTTCAATGGTTATATCTTGTCGTAATAGAACTCGTACATGAGCATATTGGACAAGTCCAACACTGACAAACCAACATAGATAGGTTTCGTCAACTTCAACAACAGGTCCACCATCAAATATTTTTCGGGAATTAAATGCTGGATTTGTGACGAGCCTTCGAAACCTATCTTGTTCACAAACTTAGACAAGATCTACGCGTATTCGTTTGTGCAGATTTTCCATGGTTTTCTCAAATACAAAATTGTTAACGAGTTTAAAGAAATCCTTTTCAAACTCATGGCCATTGTTCTGATATCCGTATTCATTTGTATTTACTGTGCCATCCAAACTTGCTGGTGAAATCTAAGTACACGATTGATCTTGATTACACGCATTCCCAATCACAAGTACAACTGCAGATTTGTTTTGTACGTGTAATACATAATTGTGTTTGGTCCTGAGACTTGGAACAAGCTTTGTGCATCAAGTTTATTTACTTCCTGATTCATTCACGATTGCGTACAGACAGCACGTAGCAGGCAATAATGTCACGTCTAGCGTGGTAAAGCTATAATCGCGAATATGAATTTATATGTCAATAGGTGCCGGATCAATCCAAAAAAATCCAGCAACAGGTGACGTTTGCATCACTGTCCGTCCATAAAGGTTATTGCTATAAAGATAAATGTTGCGACTGTTAGGGGCAGCGGGGTCATACCTGTCTATGCTTCGTTGTTGCACGCGGATGCCGACGATTCGACATTGATATTCCGACAGAAGTGAGCACTCGATGAACAGATGTTGGGCAATATCAGTGACCAGCTCAATTTTAATTTTTGGTTTTTGACAACAACGCATCCTTTAGCAATATCTTGTGACGTAAAGAAATACCTTCGCGATACAATGATTAATAAAATTCCTTGATCGGTGGAAAATTTCAGTCAATTTTTCCAAGTTGTTCATGTAATGGGTACACACCCTTTCTCATTCATTTGTGATTTGGAGGTTTCCACCGCTAGATTGTTAACTTATACAAGGACGAATTCGTAAACTGAATTGATGAACTATAATTGTCCATGCCTAACGTCATGTATTTTTCCATGTTGTTTGGGATAACACTTATTGGTGCCTTTGATACCAGTGCTGCTGCTTTCTTAATCAAGTGACAGTCATACTCAAGCAGGTTATGAAACACTGCAGAAACGATTGTTTTGCAGGGTAAATTCGTAATTGCCAATTACATGTGTTGTTCGCATCTCCTCTGTACGCACCACTGATGTAATAGCGATCACGAACTTTGGAACCGTAATTTCCAGTCGAGATGGAAGTAAAAGATCCTTCACATATCCAGCAATGGGTGACCGTAGACAACTTATGGTTATCAACACCGATCATTATTATGTCAGCTGGTTAATAGAGCTGCTGTCAAATCGATTTCGCCGTAACTTGAAGCGATTTGAGAAAATTCTGTACCGAATTGCTACGGTACAACATCGGCGGTTCAGTTTGCCCGTCACATCTATGAACAGTGTAATAAAATAAGCGTACGGGTTGGTCAGCAGTTTGTGTTGCATTTGTCGTTTGGTCGTTGGACGCGTTCGCACCTTCCACTAAACTTTGAGATATTCAAAATACATGTAGATGATATACGAAGCTTTCATCTTTCGTTGTAGTGCTATAAATGTCAGATTCTTTTTGCTGAGTTTTGACATTATTGTCCGCTGCGGTTTTTCACTGATTCTTCAGAAATAAAAAGTCATGATCAGTGAGCAGTCGTTAGCTGTTAAATGCATACATGCTACATCTGTATAGAGACTATTTACCCTTGCACTTACTGTGTCGGTTTAGCAACCGGGAAAGATTGTTTATCGATACATAGTGTAATAGCGATTCTGAACAAATCATATCGATCAGCAATAGCAAATCAATCTAGATTCGTTTCGTTCGCGCTGTCTATGTGGGGATAGTGCAAGCGGATCAAAACCTATATCCCAAGTGAACACATTAACTCCTATATATGGGTTAAGTGTTTCGAATTTTTCAGTGTGACCTTAGTAACCTGCATACAAAATTCAGCATTTACACAATTAAGTTCACCCAAGTGCTGTCGTTATTTTCGAGGATGATCTTGATTATCACTAGCGGGATATAACGTCGATAAAATCGCCTATTCGAATATTTGATGGCAGAATTCTTTACGTTTAACATTGATCGTTGTAAAATCCACATTAGTGTTGGAATATAACTGGATCCACGAAATGGTTGATACGGTGAAGTATATACCTCAACTGGTATGCATCTATCAAGAGTCCATATCTTTCCAACGTCTTGAGAATCTTTTCAATGCCCTTATCGATTTCGTCATTGATAACTTTGGTGTACTTACGGTTCTAAGCGTACGAGCACCTTTGTGAATTCACTGTAGTCGTTTTAAATCCATCCTTGCCACGACTAAGCTGCATAACTAAATGAGCATTAAATGATATCTGCCTTAACTCCAGATGTACCAGAGTGCTTTAACACGTATATAATTCCAGGAATCACATAGTCGATAGCAGTTATCGAGTATCTTTGCCTAGCTTATAAATGTGTGGGATAATTTCACCATTACGTGTATGAAACTTAAATTCGGGTACTTCTAATTGCTATGCTTTTTCACAAACATACTCAGCAGCTTCAGTAGCAATAACAGATGCAATACGACGGTTTTGTTCATCCTCAAACACGCTTAATTATGCAAATATATCAGCTTTTCTTGCACCTCTTGGTATTCGTGTATTACGCTCATGTGCAATTTGTTTCAGTTGCTCCACTGTTGTTGTATTAGCAACCGATGATGAATTATATGGGACAGCAAATTGACCCAGTGCAACTATGGGTCTCAATAATTCAATTATATACTTTTAGTTGATGTGCTGTCTGCATGCTTGTATAAGGAAAATCTTTATCTAATTGAGAAGTCCGTAAATAAATTGTTTTCATTTTTAGATTCTGCTATTATCAGAAACTCAGTCACTTCAGTCATAGCTCTTATTCTGTTTCTTTGCAGTATAGGTTTATTTTATTTTGTATCTGTGTCCTGTGCTCTGATTAAGTCCAAATGCCAATGAAAGTGTTATATATGTAAAGGTTTATCTAACTGGATGTGAACACATTAGATTTTACCCCACCCCCCCCACCCCCACCCAAATGCTGCCGTTTTATCTCGTTATAAGCTCCGCCACAATAGTAAAACATGAAATTGTAAATAAGCCTTTCTTAAACAATTAAATGTGCCTATTTCAGGAATATTCACAAATAACATCGAATGACCCATCACTGAGAATGACACCAACATAAATTTTGTCAGAGTTACATACGTACCCAATAAGGTCAAACTTATTGAAAATTTCCTCACTACTTTCAAGTGTTTTAGGCCTGATAACAGTCATTGCTAGTTCCCTCAATTGCTTGCTCCGCTCCATTTCTGAACTGTTGTATTTCATTTGGTTATATAAATGCCAAAAACTATTTGCTTATTAGATTTGTTCTTGAATATCTTCATTACTGCTAGAATATTCGCTCATAACATCAGATAATTCATTCGTGTAATTTTTTCATTCACATCTGATTTTCTACTGGATTTAATCAACGTCAGAGACATAAATGTATCTTATATATATATATATATATATATATATATATATATATATATATATATATATATATATATATATATATATATATATATATGTGTGTGTGTGTGTGTGTGTGACGGCAATTGTTCTCTTTCATATTTTCTACTATATTTATAAAATGCCCTTGCCAATAAAATTTTCCTGACACACTGTGTACTGCTCGCACTGTAGTATAAAGTAATAACTTGATTTCTGTGCAACATTTCCTATAGTATAGTTTCCATCAATAATACAGACCTGATTGAAAATGTTACAATGTGGATTAATAATAATAGTAGAGAGATAGACCGGAGTTGGATTTCTACTACTTTTCTAGGCCACGGGCTCTATCCCTCATGAGTCTGGCTGTTTATTTGGCCGCTTCCCTTTCGTCGATTATTAATGCTAATGATCATAATAATCCACGGGTTGCACAAAGTAGGTGCCTTGCCTGCTAAAATAAACAAAAATCATGGGGGATAGAGGCCGTGACCTACAAAAGAAATAAAGAGGCGAAATCCCTATTTCACTCTGAAACTCCAATGACTTCACCAGTGCATGGTTTTTCTTGTTTTACATTTGTATAAATTATTGGTAAACCTTTCCAAAGCGATTATTGGTACTTCACGCCAAGCAAAACAAAATGAGAAACAAACACCCAATACAAAGAAATATTGTTATCTTAAAAGACAAAACAAGTAAACCTGAAAATATCCAGAGAATTCCATATGTTATGAAGTTTGGTAGGGTCTATTTACGAAATTAATTTATGCTGTCATAAAGTCTCGTGAATATTATCTATTATGACGTCTGCTTCTAGAAATTGGGTAATTACTCTGGCTGATACATGTTTCCAACACCGACTCCCCATAATCAACAAATAATAACTCCAATGTATCAAAGCTATCAATGGAGATGTACATGCCAATAGCACATAGTCTAGGTCTATTACAGTTTGTTTCAGTGATGTTCTTGTTCTTTTAATTTCGCGGCCATGTGATGATTGTAATGATTTTAATATGAAGTACTAAATCGCAGTAGACGTTTATGTTTTCTTGATGAAATATATAATGACATTAAAAAATGCATGTTTACGAAATGAGTTACTTGGCATTGACAGCTATTATCTTTCCTAAAGAATCATGATCTCGGTTAAGTCGCCTGAACAAACAGCAATGCTCAAGTCATAAAATGATGCAAGAAATAAGTATAGACGAAACTTTTAGCTTTCTAGGAAATAATATAAGGGATTCTTATGGAACGATAATCGGAAGCCATTTTCAGAATTATTAGCTGTTTTACTTCAAAACGTGTATTATTTGGAATTGTCATGTTTCAAGTTATATATGCATGTCTCTTTTCAGCAGTCCAATCAAGTTATATATGTATGTCTCTTACCACGGTCAAAGGAATAATGGATAAAGCTTGATTCATTACCCTGAATAGAAGCCCTCTCAAAAAATATTTTGATGGTAAAAACTTTATATTCACTGATTATTAATTGGAACAAAATAAATGTTTTCTAACTGTCGAACTCAGAAAGAATAACTGGGTTACAGTAGAAATCAGACAGACCATACATTTTATTAAGACTAGATCATAACACGTTTTCCTAATTCATTCAAGTTGTTTGCCAGTAGAATATTGAATTATATTCTGAGTAACATTGATAGTCTGCATGGACTTTACAATATGTTTGCACTGTATGATTCCGTCTTCTTATGAGTGATTTTAACTCCAATCACAGTGTGCATTTTTCTGACACATGAAATAAATTGCAGAATTTCCTTTTAGTTCGCAACAATTTAATTTCTTTGAGCAATGTTGACTTTCGTCTGGGTCACCGCTGGTCATATGTTTTCTATTATAGTGTGAGTATGTTTTTCATTGATAAATTCAAGGAGGCCATGAACTTTGATGACCATGAACTAAATATTTCTTAATCATAGACCTATATTTGGATATTATGAATTTCAATATTATACCATGAATAATTCGAACATAAATCATGCAAAGTTCAGTTAGAGGAAAGTTGACTCTCGGACACGGCGAGAAGTGGGAACTAGATATTAATTTAGACTCTTTGTAGTCCTTTGTCCGAAACAACGAGCAGGAGATAGGTTTATTGAATAGCGAAACCGGTAATGATCTAGCCGTTGCAAGCAAAAAAGACATTTCCTGTTTCAAACTTCAAACCCTAAAAAACTTTTTGGCATTATGAATTAAAGAATTTGTAGAAAACCACGGGCTAAAGAAAGCAAGAGTGGATACAGCAAAGGAAAACAGGTTGTTAATATTATATACTTTTCATTCAAGTCCACCAATTTGTTGTCAGCTTTTATAACATTTCACAGAAATTGTGATTTATATTATTAAAAGAAAGAAAACGAAAACATTGATAAGTAAGCCAACCTGTTTTATAAAACATTGAGAAAACCAAGTGAAAATGAAATTTAATTTTACTATCTTCGGGATCCTGCAGTGACAGTTCAGTGGGCGAAATGTTTTGAGACGTTGCATTGTCATCCGAAATTAGGCAGTAGATATAAGATATTCAATGGAAAAGTTATGAATCAGTTACGATGTGGAAAGAAACTACAGCAAGTGTTGAGTTCGATTTACATCACGCTTGAAGAACTTGCATCTGTACTTTAATATTTTCAAGCTGGAAAGGCCAGCAGGTTTGACAACATAAATTATGAACACCAGAAGTATGATGTTACTAAGATCAAGTTCGCTTGGTTGCTGTACAAAACTCAGTGTTGGCATTTGGGCGAATTAAACGGTCTGATAATGATCACTTTTAAGGGAGGAATTTATATTATAAGATATCCAAGGAATTACTTCTTCCAGTAGTTTGTCAGGCTTTTGAAAAGGTTCTATTAGAAAGGTTACAAACTGATTTAAAATCTATCAAGTTTTCAAGTACCTCACTACAATTGACTTTCAAGGGCTCTCAGCTGACATATGATTTCTTTTTATTTCCATGAAACAGTTGGTTATGCTGATGAAAACCAAAGCAAATTGCAAGCAACGTTTCATTCTATTGAGAAGCTCTTGTGACTGTATATCATGACGGTTTAATGTATAAATTATTTAGATATGTATCAATTACAGAATATATAATATGATTGACAATCTATACGCAAATATGTACAGCAAAGCTATCCTTTCAAGAAGAATTTATAACAATATTGAACATTTGGAAGGCAAACGTCAGGTGATATGTTATCCCCATTTTCCCTGCATTCTTTTTATCAGTGCACAGCTAGATGCTTTAACAAAATGCAGTTTTGGTTTTGTATTTCTTGACAATCTGCGTACTTTACTATACTGTAGAAGATGATATGCTTTTTCTGGGTCTTTCAAAATCACTTATAAATCACTTACTCAAGATAAAGTATTCAGTACTCTATAAAGTGACGATTCTAAAAAAGTAATATTGTTGTTTTAATGAAATTTAATCTAACTAAAAAGGACATTGAATCTTGTTATCTGAATGTATTCAAGAACTATAATAATGTAGACATTTATACATGTATGCACTGAAGTACAACTCAATATATCGTAGGTGAAAAGAGGCTTGAACGTTCTCTATTCAGTTTTTTATTGATGTTAAGGAAGATGGGGCTTCAATCCAGTCGCAACGAAGATATTATATAAAATTATTGCATTACCTCGCGCATTATAAGGCTGTGAAACCTGGCTTAGCTCCAATCCTCAGAACATAGATATGTTAGAGAGATACGATCGTTTCTGCTGTAAACAAGCGCATTGATCATCTAGATATTACAAGAATTGACGTTGCGCTTGGTTTACTGAGTGTTTAAAGCCATCAAAGTCTACATAGACTGGAATACATTGTTTTTCTTGGGGCAATTCTGTAGCCTGTTTTGCCAGACAAATATTCTTATCCAACATTTTTAACGATCAAATACAGTGAATCAAAATGAAATAAACTGGTTTTATCCTGATATTTATATACTAGAGGGAAAATTTGATCTAAATGTGTTTATAGATTCTTTCATACTTCAAGGTCGTTTTCCTGCAAAAAAAGTAACTGATTATAAGAGTATTGCTAAATATAAAGCCATTTCAGAATATGAAAATGCTTTGAAATGTAGACTAATTGAAGATAGCAACCCAACAGTCAAATGAAACAACCTGTTTTTATTCCTGATATTTATTGAGTACTGGGAACATTTGATAAAAATGGGTTTATGGAATCGTTTATACTTCAAGGAAGTTTTCCTGTTTGAAAAACAACGCCTGATTGAAAATGTATTATTAAATGTAAATTTGTACATCACAAATCCTTTGAAATGGAGACTCATTGAAGATGCATTGCATAATTGATTTCAAAAGCTAATGTTTGATGTCAGCTTAAATTCGTCGGTAATATCAGTTTGAATTCGTCGGTAATGGCAGTTTGAATCTGTCGAGTTGTATTTCTGCCGTTGATCGTTTCATAAGTGTATGCAGTTTTCTTACACCAGACTGTGATGGTTTTGGTGCCTTAATATTGATAAATTCGATTTGAATGTTTACATGTATTTAGTTGTAGTGTCCAATATTGACTTTGTAAATACTATTTTGGGCAATGATGTCCAGTGATTTACTAGTCCTTATCAGCAATTCTGTATTTCTATCTTCTTGCTTAAATCACAACTGTTTTCTTCTATGTGGAAAAGGTACAATAATAAACACATGACTGTGCATCATGCTGATATCCAACGTATGTTGATATTCGTGTTGTTTAAGGGTCCTGATGTTAGCTTGCGTACTTGTATCCTCTAGCTTGTTTTACGTCTTCATGGTATTAAACGATGACGCAGCTATTCCTATTTACCTAACGGTATAAATCTGCTCGATATATATTGAAGAAATGGAGCTTCCATTCAACTTTTTTAACAACGATATTTTACGTTTGATATTTGATATGTACTTTTCTCAAACTACTGCCAAGTTTAAGGCTGTTCTTGCCTTATGCATTTCTACGGCTATTTTCTCCATAACACTGACGCAATCAATCAATCAATCAATCAATCAATCAATCAATCAATTCTTCACACCTTTGAATCAAACGTGTAAGATATATTGTTTCTCCACATTAGTATATAACTCGTATCTACTATTATCAGCCTCTGACTTTACCAGTGCGATATCAGATTTATTTTCTCATTTAAGAGATTGGATTCTGTGGACGAACGCGATTGTATTGCATTAACAAGAGTCCGTGGACTGGATTTGAATTATACTTCGGTAAACGAGCCTTTTGCTGCCTGCCAATTTTATTTCCACGCATCAATAAACCCTTGATAGGAAAGGTACGATAAAACCCAAAGTTGCAAAATCACCACAAATAGGATTCAAGAAGCATAATTTCAATTCTGATGATCTGCAATAATATATGTATTAGGCTTCATTACTTCAGATATTATAGTGACTATCACCTCAGTCAAGATCAAGCGAATAACAGTATATCACAATTGCGATGTATATTTTGTATGCATATTCCAATAATACCCTTGAATGTTTCTTAAAACACAAGGCGCGTAGGCTAGCATGCACGATTTGACTCATTCTATTACTTTTGATAATAAAAGTACTTGGCCAAATAATTACACAAAGGTTAAAATCGGAGGTGAACACAATCTGCTTGTTGACAAAGAATTAACTAGTTTTTTCTTTTTTATTATTGTTTTCGTAGTGTTTTTGTCTGTTTTAGTCAGCATTAGGCATTAGATATTTACAGTATTATGCAATGTCTTTTTCGTTTTCAAAAATGCAATCTGATAAATATTAACCTTCAATTCGCATCAGCCGTTTCACGGGCCACAAAAGATGAAACAGTAGAAATCACTAGTTTAAATAAGACTGAAACAACTATTCCAACAAATACATTTTTGGACTTGTACCGTTAGCATTGTTTTGTTCCCTTTTATAATTAGACAGAAAATGGACACATTGATGAAGAAAAGCAGTGTATTGTAATTGTATTTTCCTGGATGTGAAACGCAAAAATGGTGATTTTTATGGAAACCCTTCTTCAATTTTTGTGCAATGTCGCAACCTAAGTGTGCATCATGTTTTCACACCATGTCAATTAGGATTCGCGACGTCTGTGAAACTGGTCAGTTTTAACAGATACGCTGTGATAAGCTGTTGAGGCTTACCTGGAGCTCTCAGTTTCGAGCTTCACAATACGGCCGATACAAAGCTCCATCTGAATCAATAGTATATACACATAAGTTTAAATCACACTGGGTAAGCCTATCGGCTGAGCATTCACAGAATAAGCAACAATGTCTTTCGGGTGTTTTTTGTAATGGATCAACATATGAGCTACATTTTCATCCAATGATTAACAGTGTCTGTTTGACTTTTCTTATCTGAATAGGTCTTTCTGCATTTTGCTTTAATAACTATTAATGACTGACATAAAAGCCCAAGTTAATATACAATTTATCTAATGTACATCTTAAAAAGCTACAATGGAAAGAGCTGTACGTTTTTTCTTTGGCTTAAAATATATCCGTATTTGAGGAGAATGGACACATTATTATTCATTATCTTCTTTAGTGTTATCTTGTCTCCATTTAATTTAAATATATACGAAAGTGAGATAACAAATAGTGTCAAAATATGCGTTTGTATCCGGAGATATTTTCTATACTAACAATGCGTTTCCGTAATAAAGGTCAATTTAAAGGGAACAAAAAGTATATTTTGATTTTGCCCTTCAGAACATTCAGATGATTGTGGGGAAAAAAAAAAAAAAACTAGCATAGATCCTCACAACATCATCCACCGCAACTGACGCATGCAATCACAAATTAAACCAACCAGAGCAGAAGGGGTTAACAAAACTCCAAGGACTATAGTGAGGAAGTATAATGTACGTAAAGAAACCAGACAATGGGTTGAAGTCTTTGCAAAGCTTATTGAGGGATAAAATAGCAATCCTTACCCATTGTGACTGTAGTTGAAGCAAGCGAGGTAAAATGAAACATATTAGAAGTATCGATCGATCTATCAGGTTATAATTACAACTGATAAACATGAAACTTCAAAATTCAAAATTGATGGAACGGTCAGAATTTGAAATTGCAAAACGAATTTTATTGGGCTACTTCCAAACTTTACAGGGGAAATTACACTGGTCAACAACAGTTTAGAAGTCGTTTGATTCAGAGATAAAATGTGCTATTTATTATGGATTTTGATGTACTGAATTCAAATATGACAATTAATACAACTGATTGGTTATTGTTTCCAAGACATTTAAGTTTTTACAGTTTACGCCTGTATATTGTGTATATAGTAGAGTTTTAATCATCAATTGTAAACCTAAGTCTTTTCATGTGTTTATGGTTGCTTTACATGATAATATTTCACCTGTCCTGTTTAAGTAACACTTTAAGAAAAACAGTAAAGGGTTATATGAATAAACATTATTACGAAAAGGCAAAAACTATTATGTATGAGTAGGTACATAGTTTAGTCCTTATTTAGTGTCTACTCGGTGTTTCTTGGCTTGTATCTTGTATTCATTAAATAGAGCATCTCCTGTCACAGTCCAGCAATAGTCCGAAAGCATTGATGGGCTCCACTGCCCAGATAGCGTTTCTCCATTGTTGCAATGTCCTGGTGAAATCTCTCGCCGTGCTCGTCGCTCACTGCTCCGCAGTTAGGTGGAAAAAAATCTAGATGAGAGTGCCAAATATGTATATTTAGTGGCATGTTGCAACCAAGGCTTTGCATGACTGGAGGAGGTTTTCCACCAACTCCCTGTAGTTCTCTGCCTTGATGTTTCCCGGAATAGTTGTTTCCACTAACTGGAAGGCTTTTCATGCAGTCATTTCCTTGCCATGCAATGGACAGTCAAATTCATCATCTCGAAGAAGTTCACGCATCTGAGGACCAACAAAGACACCTTCCTTTATCTGAGCTTCACTTAACCTTAGATATTTTCCACGGAGGTACGAGAAAGATGGATGTGTTTTGTCCATGGCTTTGAAAAAATTCTTCATCAGACCCAGCATGATGAGCAAGGGT
The DNA here is from genome assembly GCA_016617855.1 of Megalonaias nervosa. NCBI lineage: Eukaryota > Metazoa > Mollusca > Bivalvia > Unionida > Unionidae > Megalonaias > Megalonaias nervosa. The sequence goes on along the minus strand of JAECUM010004299.1, from coordinate 61,029 downwards.
GATAACAAAATCTTCCTTTTTCAACAAGTGGTGAATATTGAACATTTTTTGTCCCAGGCTCTAATGACTGTCGGAGTGGTCAATCTCTCTTGACGTAGTGGGAATATCTCGCACGACTATCCCATTCGCAGAGAAAATAGCTGTACTTTGTGTATCCAGTCTGAGGACCAGGCAAAAGAGCTAAAGAACTTTCAAATCGCCACAAAGCTGTCACCGATGTTAGTGTATGTACCTCAAACGTTGTTTCATGTTTTCATAGGTTTCCTTCATATGGACTGCATGACCAACTGGAATTGATGGCAAAGCATTGCCATTATGCAGCAAAATAGTTTTAAGACCCGTCATCGATGAACTAATGAAACAATCTGCACCATCTAAGACAAATCAGGTAAATGTCTCACAGAAGATCAAGAGATCCTCAAGCGATGGACAGAATACTGCTCAGAATTGTACAATCATAAGACCCAAGGAGATCCAGCAGTACTAAATTGCCCTCAGGCAGAAGAAATTGATGACAACCCCATTCTTCGTGAAGAAGGAGAAATTGCAGTTAGGTCACTAAAGAAAGGAAAGTCAGCCGGTACTGACAACATACCAGCAGAGCTCATTCAAACAGGTGGAGAAGAGATAGTCACAGTCCTAACAACAAACTGCAACAAGATATGGCAGACAGGAGAATGGCCCACCACATGGACTCAATACTTGGTCATCGTGCTCTCCAAGGAAGGAAACCTACAGCTATGCCAAAACTACAGAACCATCCGTTTGCTCAGTCACAAAAGCAAAATCATGCTGAAGATAATTCTCAACAGACTAAAGCCTCAAGCAGAGAAAATTATTGCTGAAGAGCAGACAGGATTCCGAGCAGGAAGGAGCACGACAGAACAAATCTTCAATCTCAGACTCCTTTGCGAGAAATTCCTTCAGCATCAGCAGAATCTATACCACGTCTTTATAGATTTCAAAAAGGCCTTTGATAGGGTGTGGCATGCAACCTTATGGGCAACTATGAGGAAGTAAAACATCAGTTCTAACCTGGTGCAGGTTGTTGAGCACCTCTATGACAAAGCCACCAGTGCTGTCCTCATCAATGGCAGCAGAGGAAATTGGTTTTGAACAACAGTTGGAGTCAGACAGGGATGTATACTGTCACCTACATTCGTCAACATTTTCCTGGAAAGGATCATGCAAGATGCCTTGCATGACCACAAGGGCTCTGTCAGCATCGGAGGAAGAACAATCACCAACCTTCGCTTCGCAGATGATATTGATGGTTTAGCAGGAGATTAAAAAGAACTGGCTGACTTGGTTGAGCTCCTCGACACAACATCCACAGCATACGGTATGGAGATTAGCGCCGAAAATCCAAACTGATGACAAACGACACCAATGGCATCAGTGCAGAAATAAAGGTCAGTGGACAAAAGCAGGAAAGAGTCACAAGCTTCAAGTATTTAGGATCAACTATCACAGATGATGGCTCCAAACCAGAACTACTTTGCAGGATTGCTCAGACAACAGCAGCAATAACAAGGTTGAGACCAATATAGAAAGATATCAACATTGCTTTTGGTTCCAAAATAAGGCTGATGCGCTCGATTGTCATATCCATCTTTCTGTGTGCTTGTGAAACATGGACGCTCACATCAGATCTACAAAGAATGATTCAAACCTTCGAAATGAGATGCTACCGTAAGATCTTGGGCATCTCATACATTGACCATGTAACCAACGAAGAAGTCCACAACAGGATCCAACGAGCCATCGGATCCTATGAAGACCTCTTGGCCACTGTAAAAAGGCGCACAACTGAAGTGGTACGGACATTTCTCAAGATCATGTGGACTGGCAAATTCAATCTTGGGAGGCACAGTACGAGGGTACAGAAGAAGAGGCAGACAGAAAAAGAGGTGGAAAGACAACATTAAGGAGATTCTCAAAGGGCAGTAGAGAACAGGGTAAGATAGATAGAGAATTGGTTGTAAAGTCAACTGTGGTGCCCCAATGATTTCTTAGGTTAAGAGTTTGATGATGATGATGATGATGATGATGATGATGATGATGATGATGAATTTGTTGAGCAGAGTGATGTAAACATAGGATTGCATCATCCATGATTTCTAGGAATAACGTGATGCAATTCATATCATATATAACACAGTACAGCTTCAGACTGCATCATTCATTGTTTTGCCTAAAAAGCAAGTACTGTCCAATCCCAGTCATAGATTTATTCATAGATCCAGTCAAAGATGTACTTGAGTCATTTCTGGTTTAAACTGAGATCTCTTCTCTTTATAACACTCTTATCCTCCGCCATTGCCAAGTCAAGGGTAATATATTCTGACCCAGTATAATAGCTTTAAAACTGGAGCCAATCAACAATTTTCTGCATAATTTTCGTTCTCAGTGATCCAGAATTAGTAACGTTTGACTACATTTATTTCGGAAGCATTTTGGCTGTAGACCAGTGTTACAAGTCGTAAAGTTCATACTAACTGACCAGCAGTTCACAAACAGATTTTAATGAAGAGTATATTGAGGTATGTCTCACCAGTGAGACATATATTATGACAAACAGGGTGAAGTATGAAAAGTTACAACAATTTTGAAGACTAAGAAAACAAAAGGAAGAAGTGAGATGGAGTGAATGCCGTAAATCGCTTAATAGTTGGTAACCAGCGAAAATATTGCCAACTATAGGCTCCCGCACATAGGGGCAAGATGGGGGAACAGTGTCTTGTGGTGCTAATAAATGATATCACATAAAAAAGACACAACATTGGAGAATATAAAGTTACAAAAAGGTTGAAAAATAAATGCATCGTTAAAAAATAACGCTGGTTTACCTAAATTTAAACAAAATTAAAAGTAATGCAAATCAAAGAGATATTGATCGAATTATCAATACATATAAACTGCTCTGAAACTGTATTTAAAAATGTAGCAACGATTCACACTGACAATTAATTAACAAAACACTGAGTCTCACTAACAACCAATTAGCAATGCATTTTTAACGATTTTAGTGCATTTATAAAACCCTCGATCGCAATGAATTATCAATTTTCGTTTGTCAATTCGGTTGAGTTACAACGAGTTTTCATACAATGAAGCTTTACCCATCACACGTTTCATAGTGTGAGGATAAGCAGATACTGAAGATAAAAGTTTCACACTTTTAGCTGCTGAAATAAACGAAACAATCAAATCTACCAACAGTTGTGAAATGTAACAAAATGCGTCAAAGAAAAGTCTGAAATGGAAAATCAAAATAGAATTTGCCAAAGACGCCGAGATTGCGTAAAACAAGCGAGATTAATATGATATAATATTGGGGAAATGGACAGATTGGAGATCGAAATCATCAGATGGTTGCATGTGAGTGTGGGGAAAAAAAACAGTAAATAGATGACTGATGAATTATCAGACAGAAATTCAAGTTTCTCATTATTGACTTGACATTAAATAATGAACATCAGATTTGAAACACTAAACAGTACAGCACGTTACTATTGTCCCATAAAGCAGCATTGCGCATTAAATTACTTAAATTCACCTTAGTCACGTCAAAAATAGGACCTTAATTTAATGAGACAAGCAAATACTACAGCGAAATTCATTTTTCAGATACAGACTAATTAACAGTTTTGATAACTACACTCTAACATCCACCATTGATGAATTAATTGAAAGATCACAATATGACGTAGAATTCTTACAGAACTGGCAAAACTAGGTAATTTGGACGGCAACATATGCTGGCGAATGTTGTACTGTGATTTGATGGAGAAAACAATTCAAGCATTGGTGAAAAAATATGCATATTTCATGTAAAGTTTGAATGTTAAACTTCTGTCTCGATATGCGACATAACTTGGCCTGATGATGATGCATTCAAATTGACTAATAATATTGATTCAAAACAATTTAATTTTCACTAAAGAATTGTCTAAATTGCACCACGGCATGCCTGGAGACAAACTGAGGGCAAATGTAAATACTTGGTAGATAATAACCAGAAGAACATCAAATCGTACGCGAATATGTCTGGTGAACCTACATTAGCTGTCCTGTTAACTGCTTACAAACAATGGATGTATTTGTGTTTGTAAACTAACGCTTACAGTGTGTTAGCCACTTATAAACAATAGTTGTATTTGCGTTGTAAGCGGTTTGCAGAACACCAATACTCCGGTGTTGCTGGGTACTGAAGAACAATCGGCTGATGAGATGAAATATATGTCAAACAATGAACGATCTGTTGGTTAGACAGACTTCTTTCTACAATATAGCAATGTCCTGACAAATGAAGGTATTTCAAACTTAAATTATAGAATCAGAATACTAGTAAACTACATCTTGCGTACTAAGGACAGAACAGCTATTAGCAGTCTGAATTGACAGTATCAGAGTGTTATAATGCTATTGACGCTGTTAATTCTACGACAAAGAAGAATCTGATAACGCTTTCTCTGAGAACATCATCGTAAATTTCGAATGGTAGAATACCGATTCAAACGTCAAATTAGATTGTTGCCGGAGGTATATTTGTGTTACTATGTTACATACACATGCAACTTGATAGTATGTGAGATATAGTTAGATAAAACAACAATTTACTGAAATCCAGTGACCTTTTAAAGTGGGGTTAATCCCTATCATCAATATTTATGTAAATAAGAGAGTATTCAAAAGGTTGATAAATAACTCGTAGCAGAAAGACAAAAAATAATGTTGACAGGAGGACAACGTGAGCAGCAATTATGCAGAGACAATGGACTGTAGAGATGACTCGGGAATAGCACATCTGCTAATTCTATCAGAAGAAACACAATAATCACAAAGTGTGGGCAGGTTTAATTTAGAAACGCCACAATCCAACATTGATCATTAAATAAACACTCATGGTTGTGGAAGTGGTTATGGTTCTCCTTCTGAAATAGTTTATATTCTTTCAAGAAATACATCGACTACATTGCAAAGCTACACATCTTTGACTCAAAACCTACGAATGCCAGGACATGAAACACAACGTAAAGAACAAAGAATTGCCGAAACAACTTGTCAAGCACTCTTGAATAACCATCCTATCCCACTTTCATCCATTTCAGGTAATACTGATGCTCTCTTTTGGGTAAACCAAACAAGTAATCAGGTATATTTTCCAACCTTATTAATTATGTCCAAATATGATTCACCTGGAGTAATTGGAGGTCTGGAGTAGAAAGAGCTAGAAAGACGGAGGGGTTGTGACAGTAGGGACTAATATATTTATTTACAAATTTGTTATGGACAAAACAACTGTTGATATAGTCGTTGTATCTTCGTAAAAAATTTGTCTTTGTCATAATTTTTTCTTCGCTCATCAATCGTATCAACCTGTCACCTGACGGCAATTTCTCTCTTACTTTAAAACTAATGTTTCTAATTGCTCCTCTAATACTTCTATTCAAATCTGTTCATGTCCAACTATTTGAGATCGTTCAAGTTGGATATGTTTGAACTGTTCATATAACACAGACTTTTTCTTCGGTTCCCATCAACCCCACTTGTTTGCAAGAGGATTTTTTAAAATCTTCAATCTGTATAACATAAATTTCAAAGTCTAATTTCATACGTTCTATCTTCCATTGGCAATTTCTACAGCATTTCCATGTTCCTTAGTTTCTTTCCTCACCTTCGGTAAATAATCATTCCTCTGCAAGTGGAAGTTCTCCACTTCTAACATTATCACGGAATCGTCGTTAAATCTCTGATTGTCTTACATGCTGGTCAAAAGATTAATGTGTGTCTATCGTTTGCACTTCTGTTTCGTCTGGTACTCAAATTAGTTGTCTGATAGAAGCTGATGGTTCAATAGGGTATTTAGGTTGGGTCTTTGACCACAGCCCCCAGGTTTCAAAATGATTTGATATTGTTTGAGAATCGATTCATCGGTTTGCAAGTTGTGACACGGCCACTTTACGCTGTCAAAATAATTTTTGGTTTGATGAAGGATGTGGAAGATGGGGTGAAGTAATTGACTTGGTTTCAAAGTTAACCATCGTAAGACATCTTTGACACTATTTTGTAAAAAATGGATAAGAACCTGTGTAGTTATTATTTGCAACTGATGCCATACAGCGCACGAACAATTTGGCTTTAAGATGAGACTGAAATGAAGTCATGCTGACGAGTGTTGGCAGCAAACATGTGCAAAATGTTTTATAGCTTTTTTCATTCTCATCAACATCATCATCATCATCATCATCATCATCATCATCATCAATCCCTTAACCTAAGAGGTCGTTGGGGCACCACAGTTGACTTTACAACCAATTCTCTCCTTCTTTCCCTGTTTTCTACTGCCCTTTGGGAATCTCCATATTCCACGCCTGTCCACTCCTTAATGTTGTCTTCCCACCTCTTTTCCTGTCTGCCTCTTCTTCTGCACCCTCGCACTGTGCCTTCCAAGATTGAATTTGCTAGTCCACATGATCTTGAGACATGACCGTACCACTTCAGTTTTCGCTTTTTTATAGTGGTCAAGAGGTCTTCATAGGATCCGATGGCTCGTTGGATCCTGTTGTGGACTTCTTCGTTGGTTACATGGTCAATGTATGAGATGCCCAAGATCTTACGGTAGCATCTCATTTCGAAGGTTTGAATCATTCTTTGTAGATCTGATGTGAGCGTCCATGTTTCACAAGCACACAGAAGGATGGATATGACAATCGAGCGCATCAGCCTTATTTTGGAACCAAAAGCAATGTTGATATCTTTCCATATTGGTCTCAACCTTGTTATTGCTGCTGTTGTCTGAGCAATCCTGCAAAGTAGTTCTGGTTTGGAGCCATCATCTGTGATAATTGATCCCATGTACTTAAAGCTTGTGACTCTTTCCTGCTTTTGTCCACTGACCTTTATTTCTGCACTGATGCCATTGGTGTCGTTTGTCATCAGTTTGGATTTTCGGCGCTAATCTCCATACCGTATGCTGTGGATGTTGTGTCGAGGAGCTCAACCAAGTCAGCCAGTTCTTTTTAATCTCCTGCTAAACCATCAATATCATCTGCGAAGCGAAGGTTGGTGATTGTTCTTCCTCCGATGCTGACAGAGCCCTTGTGGTCATGCAAGGCATCTTGCATGATCCTTTCCAGGAAAATGTTGAAGAATGTAGGTGACAGTATACATCCCTGTCTGACTCCAACTGTTGTTCAAAACCAATTTCCTCTGCTGCCATTGATGGGGACAGCACTGGTGGCTTTGTCATAGAGGTGCTCAACAACCTGCACCAGGTTAGAGCTGATGTTGTACTTCCTCATAGTTGCCCATAAGGTTGCATGCCACACCCTATCAAAGGCCTTTTTGAAATCTATAAAGACGTGGTATAGATTCTGCTGATGCTGAAGGCATTCCTCGCAAAGGAGTCTGAGATTGAAGATGTGTCCTGTCGTACTCCTTCCTGCTCGGAATCCTGTCTGCTCTTCAGCAATAATTTTCTCTGCTTGAGGCTTTAGTCTGTTGAGAATTATCTTCAGCATGATTTTGCTTTTGTGACTGAGCAAACGGATGGTTCTGTAGTTTTGGCATAGCTGTAGGTTTCCTTCCTTGGAGAGCACGATGACCAAGTATTGAGTCCATGTGGTGGGCCATTCTCCTGTCTGCCATATCTTGTTGCAGTTTGTTGTTAGGACTGTGACTATCTCTTCTCCACCTGTTTGAATGAGCTCTGCTGGTATGTTGTCAGTACCGGCTGACTTTCCTTTCTTTAGTGACCTAACTGCAATTTCTCCTTCATCATGAAGAATGGGGTTGTCATCAATTTCTTCTGCCTGAGGGCAATTTAGTACTGCTGGATCTCCTTGGGTCTTATGATTGTACAATTCTGAGCAGTATTCTGTCCATCGCTTGAGGATCTCTTGATCTTCTGTGAGGCATTTTCCTGATTTGGTAGTTTTCCCTTGTTTATGGGTTGTGAGATCTTTCACAAGCTGATATGCCATTTTCCTGTCATTTCTACTCAGACTGTCTTCGATTTTGCAGCATTGTCTTTCGATCCAGGATTCCTGCTGGGCACCTGTAAATGACCATTTCTCCTTCCCACCAGTGGTGAAATAAATGGGTACGAAATCTTAAATGATGGGTTTTAAATTGACGAGTAGATAGGCATGATGTGTTTGAGTGGCATCGTCGTATGATAATTTCGCCAAGGTGTTCCTAACCGTATGGCTAAAACTAGCACTAGCACTAGCACTTGAGATTTATTTCTTGAACCTTTAAACAGGACCACACAATGGGCATTGAGACTCATGGTACGATGTACTTTACTTTGTTGAAACAAAATATTGCGTAAAATAAATAATATTGGATTTTTTGCTTGTAATCTAAAGTTTAATTTTTTCTTCGTCTTCTCCTAACATGTCATCGAAGATGAACATATGTGTTTGACTCGAGTCAGACACGATGCCATCGTTTTTGCGAGGAATGCCTTCTACAAACACAATCGATTCTCCTTGACTTTCTTGAAGTAGAGTGCAATCCGATTGCAACTCTTTGTAACAGCAAACGATACCTTTGGGGCGACGATCAAACAAGTGGTCTTTGTGTTCGATGACACGTTTGACAAATTTGGTTTCGCTTGAACTACTCGTTCCAGCAATCAAAGTGTTGCAAGAATGAGGAAGATACAGTACCTCGCAGCTTTGACTATACAACTTTCATGAATCATTTTGAGAGCAGAGGGGGAAAAGGAATAAAATGTAGTCATAGCTAGGGTATTCTGAGAATAACATCGAAAACACAAGACATTTTATACTTTGGAGACATGTTTAATATTTGTTCAAACAACTTTACAAATATTACAAAATAGGAAAACTTCTAAGAAACAAATGACTATGTACGTCAAAAAGGCACAAATCAAAATTGCCACAGCGGAATATAAACGTCAGTGTACAACAAACTAGACTGACGTGTGTCCCATGAAATCTAGGGATACACTCTAATGTTTTAGTTACCATGCACAGTCTCTAAGTTCTCATTCGGTTTTTATGTCTCGTTCGTTTCCATGTTTATGGCGCTACTATCCTGAACAATGTTTCTAACATGGGTTTGAATGTGATCTTCACTTCTGGTTTTAACTGAACTTCTTTTCTTGGATCAAGAACACAGATCATTGGCATAGTTATTCACTTCTTGCGTCCAAACCACGAAACACGTTTCCATTCACGTACATCTTTCCAGTGTTCGTGTACGTCATAAGCTACATACACCTCTAGGTAAGCATGAAGCGTCGATAAAGTACCACGAATCTTTCCTTCAAACAGAAGTAGAGAAGTATCGATCAGAAATCGCAACATTTTTAGCTGAATGGGTCTTTCGTGCACATTTAAGATGGAGTAGTGTCCATGATAATATCTTTGCAGGTATTGTTCATAAATAATCCACAATAAAACTACTTGTAAACGAAATCCGATAAAAGTAGTTACAAACATACACAGCATATATCGTCCAAAACTTCAACGGTAAAACATCTTCTGAAAGATTTTGGTAAGCCTCCAAGTTATGAATATTGTCATCGACTTTCTTCCACGGATTCTGTTGCAACACTAAAGACAAAGGTCTTGGCATTGTGGCAAGCTTTTATATACACGCTAGGCAGATTCTGAAAGTACTTCGTCATTTACAGGAATGTCCTTCCTTTGGATGAAATAGGTGTACTTTGCTATTCGTTGTACGGTGGTAAATCGTTCCAAACCAGATTAGTTACTAATGTGCATGCTACACTTTGTGAAGAAGTCTCTTCTTGAGGCATTTTGTGTGTGTGTGTGTGTGTGTGTGTGTGTGTGTGTGTGTGTGTGTGTGTGTGTGTGTGTGTAATTCTCTAACTCCGATGTGTCCTCTGGAATTCTGAGTACTACTTTCACCTTGTAAGTAGAAGTCGTAGTATCCCAAATCTTATAGTCCGTGGGCGCTTGATCAATGGCTATTTGACAATTTTCAAAAGAATCGAGGCTCTTATAGCATCAAAGTACAAGCGGTTAAAACATCTGTATAGCAAACGATGTAATTGTTCTTTGGGTTTCACTTGTACGATGACGAATTCTTTGTACAAGAGTTCCTTTAACTCCCAAGGCAATTTCTGAATGCTCTCTTCAAAGCTAGTCTGCCACAGAATAAAGCAAGAAATAACTTGCTTTCGCCTTAGAACGATTTGATCATTTTAGTCGTACTTGCATACAACGTTACCTATGGTGGATAATTGTTTTATCTAGTTAAGCGACTGAACTAGCATGTATCCCGTCGTAGATCGATTTTGGCGAGAGACACAAAAAGCACGGTATGCACGGGTATTTTACCCTTACTAATACTCATTCTCCTGTAGGTTTGAGGCACGTTTCTTTACTAATTGATACATTGGTCTTTTAGGATCTTGTCAAGGAGTGTACTTTCTCCAATTTGTTCTACAGCCAAAGGGCTGTGTGTGTGTGCGCGCGCATGATGGATATATGAAGGGGGGGCAATACAAATGAGGGCTAACCGAAGAATTCTGGAGAACTACGTGGTTTGACAATGGACATGTGAACCAGGTCAAAATGTTTCCTTTGCAAGTTTTTACAAGTATTTATATGAGTAATACGAGTTATGAATCGTACGTGCTGTACAAATGACTATGATTCACGAGTCATATGTTTGGTACAATTGTTATGTTGATTATAATTGATCATGTTTGTTTCAATTGATTATGTTGTTTCAATTGAGTACATGGAACATATGGTGTGTTTCAACTGAGTACAACTGAGTTACTTTCATTACATGGATTATACGAATCTTACTTTCATTGCATGAGATTATATGAATCTTAATTTCATTACATGAGATTATATGAATCTTACTTTCATTACAAGAGATTATATGAATCACATCTTGGTTTAACTGTATCATGTGTCTACAATTTTTGAACATATGAATCACATATTTTTTTCCATTTGTGAATGTTTGTGTGAAGTAATTGAATGAGTCGTGTGGTTAGAGCTTGAGAGAGTCACACTGTATATGTTGTAGAGGATATACATATTTTTATTAACTCATTTGATAAACTTCCATCTTTTATCACATTGTGTTATGTTGTCATTTAATTCAAGCATCCATTAAAGTCAAATCCTGTTACATTTGGTGTCAGAAGTGGGATGCTTTGAACTGAATGAACTATCAACACACTGTATATAAATCATAGGCAGGCTGTAAATCGTGGACTTTTTAACAAGTGAATTTTTAGTAGATGCGGGGTTCCCTACATGTACACATTTGTTTAGTTTTTGTTGCCTTGATAACTAAGATTGTTAATTGTACTTTGACAACCTCTAAACAACTTTACTTAGATCTTATCACCAAACAATCATGACTTCGCTAAAGAATCTAGCTGAATTGGGAAAACAACTGTGTTATGAAGGGGAAAATTTTAGGAAATTCATAAATGAAGAACAAGCAAAAGAAGGGATGAACGGGCAAAAGAAAGTTAATTGGAAAGGGAAAGATTGGTATTAGAAAGGGAATTGGAAAAGGAAAGATTGGAAAGGGAACAACAGTTAGAAAGGGAAAGGTTCGAAAGGAAACAACAACTCTATGAAAGAAAAAGGGAATCGGAAAAGGAAAGATTGGAATTAAAACGACAGGCAAGGTTAGAGATTATAAAGTTAGAAGAAAGAAATAAACAAAGAGAGTATGAAAGACAATTAGAGTTAACAAACGCTAGAAAAGGAGAACAAGATTCTGCCTCTTGCAAATTAAAAGGCCCTAAATTACCTTTCTTTGACGATGAAAAAGATAACATGAATAGTTATCTTCATCGGTTTGAGCGGTTTGCCGATCACCAGAAATGGAAGCGAGATGATTTGGGTCTTCATTCCAGTGCCTTGTTAAAAGGTAAGACTTTCGATGTATACTCGCTACTTCCTAGTAGCGAGTTGTTTAACTACGACGCTCTGAAGGAAGCACTACTAAAGCGGTATGAATTGACAGAGCAGGGTTTCCGGAAAAAGTTTAGGTATAGTAAACCTGAGAAGGGGGAAACCTTTGGGCAATTTATCGCTAGAATATATAATTACTTCCAACGCTAGATTGAATGTGCTAAGGTGAACAAAACGTTTGAGGGTTTAGTGGATTTCTTGCTCGGGGATCAGTTATTAAGAATAGTAGGACGCGATTTGAACCAATTTCTTAAGGAAAAAGTGTTCACAGATGTTCAAGACATGGCTAAGCAAGCAGGTCGTTTCGCTGAAGCACATGGTGGAACTCAAAATGTGGTTTCGAAAGATTACTCTGGAAATAAGTTTAAGGGTTTGACTCCCAGAAAGCCAGCGAAACCGACTGAGATAGGTAAATCTGGTAGAGAAACAAGACGTCAAAGTATACAGTGCTATGAATGGGGTCATGTAGAAGCAAATTGTCCTAAAAGAAAAGGTTCCATACATAAGGCAGCCATTGCAGTACATAACAAGACCAGTTCCGATAGATCTATTCATGAAGATATTCCTTTATTCGGTTTGTATGTTCCCGGAAGCGCGGGTACCAACAGCGAACGGTACTGTTAACGGTCAAGCGGTCAGTTTTACGTGATAACGGTTGCACAGGTGTGGTTATCAAACGTAGTCTCGTGAAGGATAACCAAATGCTGAGGATAGAGACTCCCTGCATGCTACTCGATCAGACGATCGGTCACGCACCTGTTGCAAGAGTCAGGATTGAAACTCCTTTCTTGACTGGAACAGTTGATGAGCTCTGTATGGATAATTCAGTTTACGATTTGACAATCGGCAACGTTGAAGGTCTCGTCTTCTAACTATGGAAGATTTTAAAATGCCCCTAGCTCTAGCTGTTGAAACGCGAGCGCAAACCTAGCGGGAGAAATGCGCGTTTGGGAAGTTAATCGTCCCCGAATCAATCGAAGGAATCTCGCGTGACGAATTCCTCCGGGAACACATACATGAGATCGATTGACGAGAAAATCGCGACTAACTACATTAAACTCTGTAAGGGAGGGGATAGTTCGAAGTTTGTCAAAAGAAATGGGTTAATTCATAGGGAGTTTACCACACAAGGGGGAAAGAAATATTGGCAATTAGTAGTACCTCAAAAATACCGGTCTCGTGTATTGATGGTAGCCCATTAATCTTTCATGGCAGGTCATCTGGGTACGGGAAAGACTACCAGCAGAGTACTGGCTGAGTTCTACTGGCCTGGTGTAAATAGTGACGTTACTAGGTTTTCTCGGTCTTGTGACGTATGTCAGAAAACTGTGTCTAAGGGGAAAGTTTCACGTGTTCCCCTAGGCCAAATGCTTGATCGACACACCTTTTAAAAGAGTGACTGTGGATATTGTCAGGTCCATACAACAGGTATATCTTTACACTCGTGGATTATGCTACCAGGTACCCTGAAGCCGCGGCGTTACCTAGTATCGAAACAGAGAGGGTAGAAAAAACGCTAGTGGATATATTCAGCAGGGTAGGAGTGCCGGAAGAAATTTTAACTGATTGCGGAACCCAATTCACTTCCGACCTCATGAGTGACGTTAGTAGGCTGTTATCCATAAAACAACTGAACACGACACCGTACCATCCCATGTGTAAAAGTCTGGTAGAAAAGTTCAATGGTACCTATAAACAGATGTTACGTCGAATATGCGCGGAACGTCCGCAAGGCTGGAACCGTTATTTGAATGCTGTCCTGTTCGCGTATCGCGAAGTGCCGCAAAATTTTTTTAGGGTTTTCGCCCTTTAAATTGATTTACGAAAGAACAGTACGGGGTCCTATGCGAATCTTACGCGAACTTTGGACAGGTAATGTCCCTAACAACGAAGTGAAAACTACTTACCACTATGTGCTCGATTTGCGCGAGAAACTAGAAAACACGTGTAAAATGGCACATGAAGAGCTAACAAGATCGATTCGTAAGTATGCTAAATACTACAATCGTAAGACGCGCGATAGGAAATTTGTTGTGGGTGATCGAGTTTTAGTACTTCTTCCCACAAGCACTAATAAATTACTGGTTCAGTGGAAGGGTCTATACGAGGTAAAAGAAGTCAAAGGTGATATGGACTATAAAATCTACGTGAATGGTAGGTTGAACATATTTCATGCTAATATGCTAAAGTTGTACGTAGGAAAGCGCGAGGACGCGTTAGAAAAAGGGGTATTGAATGTAGTGTGTTCAGCGGTTATCGAAGATGACGCGGTAAAGGGAGAACCTGAGATAGATGCTCCACTGGAATATCCCTTGCATAGTGAAAGAGAAGGGATATATCAGGTGAATGTAAGTGCAGAGTTACCCAAAGATCAATTCAAACAGATCAAAGAGCTCCTAGGAAAGTATTTGATGTTTTCACCGATAGACCCGGATGCATAACCCTAGTAGAGCTAAAAAATAAAGCTATGTACATCTGATCCAATTAGGATTAAGGGTTGCCCAGTTCCATTTAATGCACGAGAGACAGTGGATGAAGAGGTTAGAAAAATGTTAGACTTGGGGGTGACTGAACCGTCTAAATGTTTGGGAGTAGGTAGATCCAGATACATAGTCCATTTCCTTTTGTACGTTTGGAATCGACTTTCAAAGTCACAATAGCCTGCCAAAGTCACGTTCATTTTCATGTAGATGAGTTTGGCTCCATTCATGGTGACAATGGGACACTCGGTACCTTATTCTGAATAAAATTTCAGAAGAACCTGTCCTTCGTATCCCGAGGAACTGTGAGCCATCACTGTGGCATAGCAGTGACAGTCCCCCCTAACACTGAATGTCCTATTAACTCCAGGTTATCGTCGATAGTGTTTAAGAGCCATGTGTCAGAATCGGGAAGAGTGTGGAGTCATCGAAAGACTTTTCAACGCCCCCTGGAATCTTACTACTATGGGACAGTGAATACAGATAGGTTCCTCTGTGCACTTTTCGTAAGCCCTATGAGCTTCGCAGAAATTAGAAAATGTGAAGGCCGGTCCATACAATCCACTTCTTTCCTTTTTCTTTTATTCCTTTATATCTTCCTCGAGGTCAGTGTCGTATGTTTGGATGTAGGATTGATGTCCAAAGTTTACGATTTGGTCTCAAAACGACATCTTTTCTTCCCTGGACAAACGTGTGCTCTTGGGTTATTATTTCGAGTGAGATGTCACTCGTGAAGAACAATCTCAGTTATTTGCAAGTACTCTTCTGCTCATGACCTTGTATCATGGGACGTTGCTTGTAACATTCAGGACCGGCAAAGGTTCGATTGCAAGAGAAGCAGTGAATTCGATCTTTTCCCCACAGGAATGCATTGTTTTGACTCTAAACTAAAACCAGCATCTCTCCTCATTGAAATAGTTGCACAAGATTACAGAATCCTTAGTTACATTTCTCACAAAAATATCCGTATCCGAGAATTCCTGTCATACTAGTAATGGCATTGAATGATCTTGATACATGTTAATGTATTTTCCGTCTGGGAAATCGGGTCCTCGAAATACCAGTGGTCCACAAACCACTTGAGAATACACTTTGAATATAAAGCGTGGAAGCAAGACGTCTTGTTGTATTTGCTTTTCAGGAATGCCACATGCGACCTCTTTCGATATACCTACTTGCTATAATAGGTGTTCTGCTTCTTTTACTTGTTGGGCCTGTCCAATTTTCGAATGTTATCCCATGCTGTTTTCCATTCAGCTGTCTCGTTCTTGTCGGCATACGTTCGGCGCACGACGATGGCCCTGGTTAAACACAGTTGGTCCTTGGAGTTGTCACTTTGGGCGATACTGCTTTTGGTACTGCGAATTTTGTCCTCCTATGACTCTTTTCTGCGTGCTCCATTACCTTTAGGAGGTGAAATGACGGTCATGTGAATTGGCGCATTTCCAATTAGTCGAGTTAGACTTGTCCTTGGACTGCTGAACGTCTTGAATTTTGTCAATGACTTTAGAGGATGTATTCTGCTCGTGGGTTGGTGCTAAAATAAATCCAGATGGGCGACTACAAACTGTCGTCATGGAGGGAGAGTCTCAAATGATCGTCATCTTTCGCTTCACATTGCTGTGGCAGTATTTCTAACAAGGAATCGCACAAATTGGTGATAAAGCCTTCTACTTTCTGGAGTGATACTTCAGATTTGAACTCTTTAAATTTCACTGTGTAGGTATAAGCCGTGGTTCTCAATTTTCTGGAAGTCAGGTTTTGCGTCTCTCGAATGTAATAATAATTTTCTGGAGGTTCCAAACGATTTTATGTTGGAGTGCACGCTCTTGGTTTTGTGGCAGAAGATGAGGGTGTTGTTTCAGGCTTGTTCATATCGTCTTCGAAATCTCGCACATGGATTTGAACCAACATTTCAGTTCGTGATTGAGGCGATACGGCACGTCGCTGCTTCTTATTTTCTTCTGGTTTCTCAATGGACTATTGCCATCGTTTCATCTTGACTACAAAATTTCATTTGACTAACCTTTCAACGCAAAGGGACCCTATATATAAAGGCTCATTGTCTTACCCTAAGAGTAAATAGTATTCGTTCAGCTTTCAAACTGTGAAGATGGAAGAGTCAAAACAATCGCCCTTCTGGCCAGAGATTAGCAGATAGTCACACGAAATTATCCTTAAGAGAAGACGACAGACTACGCCACCTCTCGAGATAAAAGTCAAGATACTTGCTATATCTGTAAGGAGAAACGTTATTGGGGTCCAGAATGCCCGCAACGTCAAAGCAAAAGCAGGACTGGAGAAAAGAGATACAAAGGTCAAAATACCTGATATCATTACCAGTAGAAAGGACATTAGTCTTCAGAGCGTCCTAAGAGAAAAGAGAAAAAACAAAAGAGGAAGAAGCAAGAGGAAGAGGAGGAGGAGAGGCCTTCAGAAACAGAAGATGAAGAACCTGACTCTGTCACGAAATGCAAAAGTAATCACGACCAGGAGAAGAAGCTGAAAAGAAACTTAAGAAGATGAAGAACCTATGCTAATGAAAAATGCAATACATTTAGGCAATGAATAAATTCAGAAGATTTCCCCATGAATAGCCATTACCAGTGAAGAAATTCAAAGAGAGACAGACAGTGAAAAAAAGAACAAATGGACTTTAGTGATGAGTTGTGAATTTTTCATTGTGATTTCAAAAAGAGAATATAGCAAAAAGGAAACATAAGTGTTTGCTTTGGTTTATAATACTTTGGATAATACTAAAGCACACCATTCAATCACAGGGAAAAGGGATTTAAGTTTTGCTTGATTTGACAATCTTTGAGTCGTATCGCTTTTCTAAGAGATGTGGGTATAAAAAAGACCGTTGAATGTTTGTTTATGACAAGCTCATGGATTTGACATGATGAACTTTAACTTTTTAAGCCCTTTCCACGACCGAGTCTACTCCTTATCCTGTTACTGATATTCCTTTTGTAGTAATAACTATGTCGCACAGATCAGCTGATTTTGATGGTCAGCGCGCCAATATGCTGCATCGGACATCACGCAGCCACCCTCTTCTGATTGGATGAGAGACTCTGCGCTCTGACTCATTTACTTAACGCACCTTTGGATTGGTGAAACGTATTAGTCCGTTTCAATCCCGCCTTTTGCTATAGATACAAGTGCCTTGTATCACTGTTTATCCTGTTCTCAATAATAATCAAGATGCATACCTTGTTGACAAGATGACTACCAAGTTGGCAAGTTTGGAGGCATCCGCACTCATGTCGGGAATGCTATTTACTCCAGCCTATCTGATGTGATCAACATCGTGGGCCATCGCCAAGATTACGGACACAGCTATATGGAAGAGAATAATTTATGTGGAGAGGCAAGACACTTTGAAGAAGGTCATTACCCTTCTCTTTTGTCCGTATAAACCGTTCTCTCCTTATCAACCCCTCTGTCCCTATAAACCCCTATGTCATTGCAAACACTTTTGTCCCCATAAACCCATTTCCATTTTAAACCTATGGGCCTATTCAACATGGGATTTCCCGTTGTCCCCCAAGAGTCTTCGCATGTTAGCCCTATGAGCTGATGCTAATTCGTGTTTGTACCCGAATAGCAACACAACTATTGATGTACGCTTAATTTCCCTATCTTACCATAAAAGTGTTTTAATTTGGCCACATAACATTACGGTCTATGAGAACTGAATAGTTGCATTTGTCCATACAGATCTACTTAATTTCTTCTATAAATATTTCAGCACCGAGTTCATTACTTCTTTGCGTTACAAGGAGAATCTCAGCGTGACCTACTGCAGATAAGTTAATACTCAAACCGTTAAACGTATCGTCAATCACATCTGGATCGGATATCTTGGATCACATTTGTATCGGACATCATGGATCACATATGATTCAGACATCATGGATCAAATTTTTAATCAAACATGATGAATCACATTTGGATCAGGCATGATAGATCACATTTAGATCGGACATCATTGATATCAGCTGGATGGGACATCATAGATCTCATTTGGATCAGACTTCGCAACTCGATCAGACATCATGAATAACATTTGGATCGCACATCATGGATCACATTGGATCGGACATCATGGATCTCATTTTGATCAGATATCATGGATCACACTGGATCGGACATCGTTCATCTCATTTGGATCAGATATCATGGAGTCCATTTGGATCGGACATACTGGATATGAGTTGGATCGGACATCATGGATCATATTTATATCGGACGTCATGTATATCAGTTAGACTGGACATCATGGATATCAGTTGGATCAGACATCATGGATCACATTTGTATCGGACATCTTGGATCACATTTGGATCGGACATCTTAGATCATATTTGGATCGGACAGCATGGATTACATTTGAATCGGGCGACATGTATATCAGTTGGATCAAGCATCATGGATCACATTTGGATCGGACATCGTGGATCACATTTAGATCGGACAGCATGCATGGATTACATTTGGATCGGACGATATATATATCAGTTTGATTGGACATCATGAATATCAGTTGGATCGGACATCGTGGATCTTATCTGAATAATATTACAATACAATATTTCATCGAATTCCTGGGGAACGAAACTAGCTTGTTCATAAAATCAATACCTAATTTGGGCTCCCATTTGCACTTCATAAAATTGTGATACTTTATTTGTACAAAATGATCTTTTCACTATGATTGCATCTACATTTAAGTCAACAAACAACTCGGAGGACTCACAAAAATGTATTAACAAAACTGAAATAATTACTGCATATTACCATGACTGATGAAGTATGTGTCCCTATTGCTTATAAATCTGAATTCACCAACTCCAGTATAATAACTAACCCATGCGTTCAAAATTCTACGAAACGTTTTCTTACAAAGATCAAGCAGCTGGATCAATAACATGACCAGTATGATGCGATACACGAGGCATACAATAGTCTATTATAGAATTGTCAGGAAGGGGTATGCTAACGTAATTATTGCCGTCTGCCACAAAGTCAGAGACATTATGCGTCCTGGCGTTAAGAATTTACCATAACTAGTAAACAGGTTCAATACGCGTCCTGGCGTTAAGATTTCAACATAACTAGTATATGTATGAAATTATTCAGTATCGACCTGTATCCTGTGCAAGAAACATCGAACAGGGTTTTATTCATATACTGACACTTATCAATCGTCGATTGGCGGTCATCTAACATATGTCATATGCACTGTTTTCATGCCATTTCAGTCAAAATCGCACATTAAAGCCGATATTACATCCCCATGTTGTGTCCGTTTAGTTGAAACAATCTGCAACCAAGTTATGTACAATTTTTTTTTCTATCAATGCTGCATTTCGATTTTAAAATCAGTGGGGTTTGGTGTTCAAACAAATGGAAATGTAAGCTAAGTCATTTAAACTTAAGTCGAGGGCTGACTTAATCCTGCTCTGTCTGAAATATAGCCAGGTTCATGACGAGGTGTTGCGAAATTATTGTGCGCTTGATCTTTGTCTTCTCTGATTTGGTGAAATCTTTAGATTTTTATGTGCGAGTAGTGCATTATCTCAAACTGGGTAGACAAAGAGAGATAACTTTCGTATATACTATATTTAGGAGTTATCGATTGTGTCCCTTACGCTCATCATATGACGCGTTGGATAGATATCGGGGAAACAATATCTATATACTTTGAGACTAAGTAGCCTACTAACGATATTTTTAAACGAATAAATATGTCTCCATCGCACGATCAGATTTTAAACTTTTTACAAATGTATGAAATTATTCGTTTAATGTCTGTAACAAGACTGTTTCTTTGTCACAATTGCTTGACAGAATGTCATACAACTTACAGTTAACGTTCAATTAAAGATGTCCTCAGCATTTTCAAAATTCTTTAGCTAATGCAAGGTTACTGTTTCTCGTGTCTGCCGCTATGTGATTAATGACTGACACCTACTGTATGTGTCTTTCAGGTTTATATCTGAGACGAATTGTGTAATATAAATGTATTTGGCTTGGTTTCGTGTTCAATGGCACATTAACACAGAAAAGGTTATATCATGCCCAAGAAATTAGACTAAAGCGCCTTGTCCAGGGCAACACCACGGCGGTCAATCCAACTTGATCTGGACAGAATTCTAACCTGCACCTTTTCGGTCTCGAGTCTGGCACGTCAATCACGGTATGAACGCGGATCCGTGCATAATATCAATGTTTCGATTACAGACATAGTTAGTGGAAAGAAAGGGTATTGTAAAGAAGAAGCACTATTGTTTATTCTTTGAAGTACTAAAGGTCTAGCGTTTGTTTTAGGCTAAGTCCAAAGGATTGTTAAAACAAATTTTATTTTGGTTGATCAGAGATTAGTGTCAAAACAAAAGTGTTTTCAAGGCTTGCAATGTCAGGCAACGTAAAAATGAAACAAAGGTGTGTGTGTGTGTGTGTGTGTGTGTGTGTGTGTTTGTTTGTGCGTGATCTGGATTTTTAACTTAGCTTTAAAAATTTTCAGTCATATTGCTACGATGTCTGCAGTGTGGCAATTTATAGTGATGTCTAGCACTGGGGCATCATGGCACAGATATGTAGCATTATGTTCCACCCAGTCACATTATCCTGACACCAGGCCGACCAGTCCTAACACTAGCCGCTTAACGCTTACCAAAATATGTCTGCACTAATTTGGGCGTATAATTCTTGTAACAGAAGATTTGCGTGCAACAAAATCGTCGTTTTACTGTCGCGAATTTAAAATTCGGACAGCAACGCATCAAACCTGACACGAATAGGTCATGGTTTAAGTTCTACAATATGGTGGAGGCTAGAAAGATTTTATTTTATAATTTATCTTTGCCGGACACGTTAACAAATATCTGCAAGTTCTGTTAATTATCTTTTTAAGATTATAACAAAGAATAGGTGGATATTTAAATACCTTCCATGTTTTATGTTCTTCCCATTTGTCAGGTGTCATTGTCTGTCGATGTCTGCTAGAGGACAAAAAATACAGCATTTACCTTGTAAATTAATCACCTAGATTTCAACGAAGAATAACTTCAATGTTTGTCTTGAAGAAAACGTGCCGTTCTCAAAAACACCAGAGAAGAGGAACTGTTTTAATCTTCAAGTAAATATTTCTGACAAATACCAGATGGCAATTTACGTGTGCATGCACATTGGTAGTATATACACTATATCGTCGATACACAATAGAATTGTTTTCGCATCAGATTTATAGAACGTTTGATGAAATTTCATTTGACAAATTACAATTAAATCAATAAATGCAAAGATATATGTATTTGTTTTCGAAACGTTAGGAAGACATGCACATAGAATAACTAACATATCAAAAAGTGCACATCACAAGCGGAACCCAACAACGGTTTATAAACCTCATATAATGGTTCAGATTTATTGGAGTATTTTATGGCTTTCACCGAAGATCACAGACTTAAATTTTATTACGTCAATAAGAATTTTATTTATGAACGTTCACATAGCCAGCTTAACTTCTCTGACACGATACGCAGTACCAATTATAGATCAACGTGTTGATTTACTACCAATGGACATATTTATTTCTTTGATGAGCTATTAATATGTGCCAGTAATAAAGTGGCTTTTCAAATCGTACGAGCTGACGTCAGATTTGACAATAGATAACATTCGTCGACGCTTCTCTCTCTCTCTCTCTCTCTCTCTCTCTCTCTCTCAATTGTCAAGTGTAATATTATTGCTGTTTTATTTGAATTTATAACTCTTTCGCTTTTTTAGACATTGAAATGTGCAATTTTCTGACAACTTGTACTATAGACAATCCGCGACCCTGGTGGAATCTGAGACGATCTTTGAAAATGAGGAGGACAAGTAAAGTCTGTACTACCAACGCTTTATCATTAAAATGGCAAAATTGCCCTTTCGAGTTTGATACTTTAAAATTTAAGTATTCACGAGGCTCCGACCAGTTTCATCAGACATATCAACCTGAATACATGTAGACCTCATATTTCAAAACTTGTCATAAAGAAACCGCTGTAACGACAATATAATGGATCTTTCTTTTCAGACAGGCTAATCATTATAATTATGGCAGCTACATATTGTATGTCAGTTTTAATTGAGTAGGATTTTGTTGTGAGGCATTAGTTTTGTGTAATTAATTGGGAGTGTTTAATCAAGATGGCGCCAGATCCTGAAAATGATGGTACCATAAAGTTTACAGGTTTAGTTTGATACTCTGAACGACCTTAGTAGAAGAAGGTAGAACTGATGATTGACTTATTATGAGTTCAGTAGACTGATACAGAGATTTGTTACGTACCAATCTAACCTTAAATGGTTAATCGATATAGATTTCAGTATCACACAACCAGAATGGACCTATTGGAATAGCTTCAATGACGTTCGCGTACCAATAGTCTTCAAAGCATTGAATTAAACTTTAAAAAAAAATAAATTAAAAAAAAACAATTTGTTTGAAATACATTTATGATATTTATCAACAATAATTTGAAAGCATAATAAGTGCAAGACCCTATTCTTGGTTTGCTCGGTGGTTTTCGTTTGATATGGCGTATGAATTCGTCTCGGTGTTAATCAATTCGCTAGTTATTGTAATAGAACTACAACAAACAAAATGGATCAAGCTGTCTGAGGAATAGTAAAAATAAGTTCAAGGGTACTATATACTGTATGTGCATGCAAATATAATGCAACAGTAAATAAACAGTCCATCATTCCGTAGCATTGCTAGTGTAAAAAATCACAATTCATCGCATGATATAAAAAATCATTTTATATTTAAATGACCTGCGCCCGCGTTTTCAGATGCTCTAATTGCCTGTATTAATTCGTCAAGGTTCAAATGCCAACGCCCAACGCATTAGTCTTGCATTTGCAATTAGCTTTACCCAGATGAGTGAGAGTTGCCTCGTCAGTCTTGAAAACGAATTTCTTTCCAAACAGGTATATGTGGAAATTACATATGTTCCTCATAAGACTGCCAAACACTCTTTTTCAATCATTGGTGTAGTGTCCTCTATAATTAACATTTCCCTATTTGATTTCACTAATAAACTGTCCTTAAACCAGTGTATGAAGCATCAGTTTTCAATACAAAGTTTTCATAACTCTGGAAGATTAAGGATTGGCCTCCACCCCAGTGTTTCTTTAAGCGTACTCAAAACTTTCTTTGGACCTTAAGTGACCTTGTAGGGTGCTCCCACACCCTTTTTGGTTGCTAAATTGGTCAATGTGCTAGCTATTGTGGCCAACTTGTGAACAAACTTCCAGTGGAGCTCAACCACCCCCATAAATGACCCGACCTATTTCTTGGAATCGGTTCTGGGAGCGAATAAGATTGTCTGGATTTTTCGAAGATGCTGTTTTAACTGCTTCGACCGGCTGAATACATGATGAAGACATCCCAAGTCTGAACGCGCAAAGCTACATTGAGTTGGTTTCCCTTTGAGTTTTGACACTTGTAATTCTTGAAGAGATTATGCTGAGTGAAAATGAAAATTTAGTCTGCAAAGTAATCAATATTTTATATTCCCTTTATTAATCTCCGTATATGACTGCAAAGATCGTTCCGGTGTTAACAAGTCTGAAGGGCAGGACAATGAACAGGAATTGAGGTGGCAGATGCCTTTAACTCTTTTGTGTTATCTTAAAGTAGTTCCTGCCAATACTCTTAGTCGCGTGTAACTTCAAAAAATATTTGTAGATAGCTAACATTGCGAACATGCTCTCTTAGCTGGGCATCGACACTGCATCAAGTACTGACTTGTTTAAAATAGAGCACTTCCGTCCTTTTTCCTTTGAATCAATAGAGTTAATGAACATGGGGACTTTGAAGGTTCACTTAACACCTAAGTCTAGTATTTGTTTTACTTCCTCATCTACTTAAACTCTGAGCACTAAAGGGTATCAGGTAGCTTTATTGCCACAGATGTGTCCGGTTTGATACCATATTGCAATCCAGCTGTGTGATCTGGTCTCCAAGTCAAAGCATTACGGGTATTTAGACAGTAGATCTATAATCATTTGGTTCTGATATTGGTTCATCTCTGGCATATGTCCAGATCCCTTGCACTATCCTCTCCATTCCACTGGGACACTAAAGGTATTGCAGTACTGGAATCTTGTTCTGATTCACGAAAACACTCGTCTGCAAAACTGACTGAACATTCAGCAAGATGGGAACTTTTCGACGTAATGTTTGTCATTCCTCAATCAAAATACTACTTTCGTTTCTTTCAAAGCTATGTTCCCTTTGATAAAACTGCGGTTGTTGTACATATTTTCATAAGAGACTCACCCTCATACCCGAACTTCTTCCTCGATGCATAATACCAGTGAATGACGTCATGAGCAAAAATATTTGCAAGACGGCCAACCACAAGCATCGAACAACCGTATGAAAACGAAATAGATATGTTGAAAGGTCAAATATGGCAATACAAAACAACCATATATTTCACTTGTAAAAATGCAAGTCTGTCAAGGAACAAAGTCGCAGTAACATGCAAGCACAAATTATATTTGTAGAACCTCTCACACTGGAGCATTAAATACGGGTTCTACAAAGTACAAATGAAAAATAGAATCTAGTTACTAAACTTTCACTTCACACTTGCCTTTGTCCAGTGAGACCCACTTGCTGATCTTCAAGATGTCTGAAAACAAGATAAGTAAAAGTTCAGTATCTAATTCAACACCACATATCATCATGTTCCACTCTTCACTCATCGATCCCACTTAACTGATAATGCCATTGATAAGCCCAGTGTCTAGATATATCCAGTTATGAAGTAAATGTAAGACATAAGCAAAATCAAACATTTTTTCAAGACATAGGTTTCGTATATGCACAGTTCGATCATTTTCACTCAGTTAAATCAAGATTTCCTTTTGAGATAAGAGTTTGAATAATCATCCAAATAAACAAGCCATTTTCAGATAATAGATCACATTGTCTAATTCACACAATAGGTTGCAGGAATGTAGTATCACCTTTGCTGGGTTTAAACACAGGTTTAGCATATTATTAATTCCGTTTATTTCTAATAACTTGATAAACAAAAGCAAATAGTGTATTTGAGTGAAACGTTAAGCATAAAAAGCAATTGTTTTCACAATTACAAATGATTGTTTATAGCAGAACCTTTTGTCACTGGGTATTAAAATAATTTATTACTGCAGATATCTGCTACATATAGGATGTACAAAACATACTTGGAATGAATTCACCACAACTTCACCTCAGCTACTGCTGCTGTTGCTATTATTATTATTATTATTATTATTACCGAAGGTACTGATTTCCCCGAGACCTATGTTCTTGGTACGAAATCGCAGATTGTCTCAATGTAACAAATCTTTGCAAAGTAGGTCAGTAATCCAAATTATTTTCAATGCGAATTAATTCGTATCCTTCTTGGAATTTTGCATTTGAAAACAACCTCTGAGATTTTTAAAATTTAATAGTAAATCTTTTCTTGCATTTGTTCCTTGATTTTGACTTTTAACCTGCTGATATTAGTGCTATCCGAATTATAATTTGAATCTTCTTTTGATTTCTTTTGCCGGAAGTTTACACTGGATTTTATTTCTTTTACGTTTTTATTTTTATAATTTTTTTTTTAATATAAAGAACATGAAATAATTTTAAGAAGAAATTTAAGTGGCAATCAGATTGCCACAACATGGCTGATGCTGGTAAAGAAAGAATTAGAAGTATAATGACATGCAGATAAATCAATGGACCTGGCATATATACTTGAAGCTAATCTGCTTTTAGATAACGTTCTGACAATAATGTACCTGAGAAAATGTGCATTAACTTAAATATCACCACTGAAACTATAAATACTCCTTAAACGACAGGACTAAGATTAAAAATCCTCGTCGTTATCTGTCAACATTCTCATTTATTTGGTCTCCAGTGCAATGTAGCGAAGGATCAAAAGAATCATAGACGATAGAGGCATCGAGTATTGTGTCGAACAGCCATCTGAATGATGTACTGTTAAATATCAATCAAACTATATTTAAAACATTTAATAGTAGAAAAGATGAATAGGCGATCCAAGTGAAGGTAAGTTAAGAGAAAGGTAATATTTACTCTGCATGCGGCGGGTGCACCATGCCATATTTAAAAAGACATTATGGGAATAATTAATATATAGAGCCGCGATGAAGTAAGGCTGTGTGCGTCGTAATGCTTTTCAATGCGTTAACCGATTTCCCTTTCGCGACCGAAGTATATACATGATCAGACTCAAGACAGGTTTGACAACAAAATCTACAGGGCGATTTTCATGTTCTGACCTATCTAGCCGTGCATTCTAATATTGGAAGTAAATCACCCATGCATGTTGGAAGATTATCATAAAACAATTTTCTCAATAATTTCTCAGTAACCATACCTAAAGCTCTGAAATTTGGAGATTTTTGTCTCCAGTCAACACTTTTACTGCGCCAGAAACAAAATGCTGCCTCGACAGCGCAATTCTACGCCATGTGAGTTCCGTTGGAGTTAGTAAAGCTTATGAGCATATCCATACTTCCGAGGTTGAACACGAAACACAACACTGAAAAACTCATTCGGACATGCTCAATGGACTCGTATGTTACTCTTTATGGTTGTTGATCAAAGGAAAATAAGGAAAACTTTTGCATTGTTTCCTCAGCCTTTGTATTTCTTTAAAAACTGTACGGTCGTTTCGGTGAGGTCGGGCTACTCCTGCTACCACAACTTACAGTAGACGACAATGCCTCTGACTGTTGATCTGGAGTAGACAGCTAAACCAGGCTCCCTCTGAAAAGCCATCTTTGTTGGATCAGGCGGAAGATGGTAAAAGCTGCGTGGATAGCACAGGCCATTAGTGCAGGTGAAGTAGGACCTAAACGCTATCCACTGCATCATGGATTTTCTTCAGACGTCGCGATATTGCAGAACCGTCGGATTCAAACATGTCTGGACGAGAGAGTGAGGGTGGCTTTGCGCAGCCTTTCCTCACTTAAATCCAGCTCACGCGTAAGTCATGACGTTATTCCCCTCCCACAGTCAGCCCATTTAAAGATCACAATGTTCACCTCCGTAGCATGATTAATGGGCTAGAAAATGTGACCTGAATATTGCCCACTTCACCTTAACCATGTTCAGCATACACCTTAGCAGTCGAAAAGTTAACTAGAAGACAAAAGTGACGCAGCTCACTATCGATGCCTAGAATATGCGCACCCTAATGATGGGTACATCAGCAGATAGACCAGAGAGAAGAACTACTCTAGTTCGTAGAGAACATCGCATATTCAAATCCGGATAGCAACCTTGTGTGAAACGCGCCTAAATGAGAATAGATAACCCACCGAATCTGGAGCCGGCTAGACATTTTGGAGTCACCGAAGTAAAAAGAAAGAGTGACATGAAGTTAGTGTTGGAGTTGTCATCAAATCAAAGCTATTCAGCTAACTCACAAATCTGCAAGAGGACACGAATGTCAGATTAATGCCGTACTCACACTGTCTGAAAAAGACAGGCAACTATCATCAGTGCCCATGTACCCACCAAGACCAACCCAGATGAGATCAAGGACAAATTTTATTAATACCCGGAGTCTCTTATCACAGTAGCACCAACGTTAGACAAGCTCATCATCCTTTGAGACTTCAGTGATAGAGTTGGACAGATCACCAGACATGGCCAGGTGTTATTAGCAAAACTGACTTTGGTAAATGCAACAAACATGGACTTCTCTTACTGAGAAAATGCGCTGAACACGACCTATTAAAACCCCCATGACGGTCTTCCGCCTGCCAAACCGTAACAAGAAGTATTCGATTCACCGATGCGCCCAGCATTTGCATCTAAGTGACTACGTTACCGTCAAGAGAAGAGACTGGTAGGATGTCCAAGTGACGAAGGCCATGATAAGAAACAGAATGATGGACTGACCACATGCCCAGAATCTCCAAGGTCAATATCCTGATTCATTCTATCGGACAAACACGAGGCAAAAAGTGGTCAAAACGCTAAATATCCTCAAATTGAAATGGACACTGTAATACATATGTCAACTAGAAACAATTGATGTGAACTCCGAGAATATCCAGGAACACTGGTCATCATTCAGAGATTCATTGTACTCAGCTACAAGCCCAAACCCTCAGTCCCATCAAGCATAAACATCAAGACTGGTTTGGTGATAACAATGCTGTCATGCAGAGACTAATGAATGAGAAACATTGGCTAAAAATAAGCCTGTATTTCATCGTCTAAGAAGGCAGCCTTCAACAGCATCAAAGGACTGTTCAATGCAAACTCAAACATGGCTGAGCAACAAGGCATACGATATTCAGTCCTATGCACACGTGAATGACATGATAAACTTCTATTATACTTTGAAGACAATGTTCGGTCAAAGATGTCGACCACCACCTTAAGTAAACTATTATCACAAAGATCATAAGGAGAGTATCTCTTACTCCCATATATGGACCATACAAACCCGTCAAGAAACGATTTTGACATGGATCATTCTGATATATTGTACCTAGGGGTGTTTTCGACACACAAGAGAAATATCGGCGAAATTCTTTGAGGGAGCCAGGGAAATGTGGTGGTGGTGGTTGGGGTACCGCCTATTTAAAGGAGGCACAAAGTGGACAGGTTATATGAACAATGCATGCCAAACTGAATCCCCACTATGATTCTAGTTAGCTATTTACTTCAACAGTTGTAAACGTCTAGAGAAAATTCGTCAAGCCGATTTCGCGAAAATAGGGGGCTAAATATATGGAAGCCATAACAAAACCCATAACAGGATTCAATCTTACGTCAACGATTGGATGCTACCATTACCTCCTCAAATAATTTCGACGTGGATCCTTATTTGAGATTTTATACCTAGGAATATCTACCTCCAGACGAAGTACTTTTAAACTTCTTCCAACGGAATCAGAGATTCTATATACAATTTGCCGATGTCGATAAAACAAGAAATATATTTACGGGTAATATAACATTGGCTGTAAGGGGATTAAATCTTACGTTCAAATATTGGTCTTAACATTATGCCCGCAAATGCTTTTGACATGGAACATTTTTTGAGATTTTTGTATCCAGGGATATGTTTAAACCGAGAAGAAGTATCGACAGAATTAGTTACGCTTAATCCGAGTAATAAGAGGCAGCTTATGGGTACCAGCTAGAAGAAAGCAGGTAGTTTGTGGATCGATTGTATCAACGGGTTGAACCAACTGAACCCCTACTTACAAGATTATGATTTCAACTCCTCTTTGAATGATTCTAGTTTGGTGTCCGCTCCAACAGTAGGAGAACGTCAGGGAAAATTCGTCGAGACGATTTCGAAGGGCTAAAGATATTGAAGCCATAAGTCTATATATGGACCATATAATCCCCTAACATTGTTATTGACATGGAACATTCTTTGATGTAATGTTCCTAGGGATATCTGCGACTTTCAGAATATGTATGGACACAGTTCTTTCGGAGGAATCAAAGAAATAGAACGGTTCTTATGGATATCAGTACCATAAACTGGTACATTCACTTATTCTATCAATAAATGAACCCATACTTAGACAAATTTGATTTAAACTTCTTTTTCAACAAATGAAGTCAGTGATCTGCTCAAACAGTTGGTAAAATTTAGCGAATTTTTGTCTGGCGAATTTCGTAACACAGGGGGATACATATATGGTAGCAATGACAAAACCCATATTGGATATTACAAAACTCGTCCATCAGAATCAGAGAAACAAGAGGAAACTTATTGCTACCAGCTGTGTAAAGCAGATAACTTCTGGATCGATTCTATAAACATTCTGCATAAATTAAACCCCTACTTAAAGGATTTTTATTTCAATACCTTTTGAATGTTTTTATTTAGATATTTGCCCCAATAATGTAATTTAGCGACAGTGCATCGCTCCAATTTTGAGAAATAGGAGTGTGAATATATAATTGTATAGCTATCGTACGTAAATATATAATTGTATAGCTATTCCTTAAATCTTGCACCCACATATGAGCCCTAATATATTCCCTCCTTAAAGGACTTTGATATGGAGCCTTCTTGTGATTTGGTATCTGCTTATCCCATTGTCTTTCAGAAGAATTATGGACGGAATTCATCGAGACGAACAGGAGAAACAGGACGGTCCTTATTGGTACCGGCTGTATAACGCTAGTACAAGAGGGCTCGTTCTAACAATGTTTTTCATCACGTATTCCCCTCCTTAGAAAATTTTGATTTCAAACTCTCATTAAGAGTTTCTAAGTGGCAATTTTCTTCAGCTGTAAAAGCAGTTTTCGAGATATTGAGGTCTAAATATATGGTAGCCATAAAAATGAAAGATGTAAGTAGAGTCCATAGCCCACTCATGGATCAAAATATTCTACCCAGAGGATTTTGATATTGACTCTTCCTTCAGATTTTGTATCTGGGATTTGTTATTCCTTATTTCGCTTCTGTTCAGTAATGGACTCATTGTCAACAAGGATAAATCGGATAGTATTCATATCAACAATTTACTCACATGGATATGGTACTCAAAACGTGTATTAATAGCGTATATCTACATCGGGAGATACGTGTCTTGAAAATCGTGGCTGGCTACCCTGTACGAAAAGGGGAGTTTGCATTCTGTCGACATCTCCACTGTAGTAAGTTTCATCAAGAGGCAAGTAAGGACCAAATCCTGAAGTCAGATGTCTGTTCTCTCGTCTGGTATTTTCTCAAAGGTGTCTTCAATCACAAATTCACACTGAAGTCCAGTACATTCAAAGCAGACTCTGCGGAACCAGACAGATCAGACGGGGAATAGTCGATTCACCCTCGGTAGTCAGAAGAGTCTGTACCAGATGAGGTCGACTACCGGTGCATCTATTTGCAACGAAGTGGAATACAAAGCTATCCAGATTTGTCTCTCCAGTTCCAAGTCCTAAAATCTGCGCAGTCGACACCATTTCAGCGGATTGCAATAGATATACTGAAGGTATACGCCTTTCCTTTAACACCTGTGTTCTACAAAGTATTGCCGAAAACGACGGAGTCAGAGTGCCGTCTAATATTGATTGCTCCCTCAAGTGAAAACAAAAAATAATGGAGAATACATCTATGAATGAATTGACTAAGTTTTGTTTTCTATATATTGTAAGGGGGGTACACGCAAGCGAATCTAGCATATCCGTTCTATTGGTAACTGAAGTCTATCAGGGGTTTACCGCCAAGCCCTCGATC
The DNA here is from genome assembly GCA_016617855.1 of Megalonaias nervosa. Classification (NCBI taxonomy): domain Eukaryota; kingdom Metazoa; phylum Mollusca; class Bivalvia; order Unionida; family Unionidae; genus Megalonaias; species Megalonaias nervosa. The sequence continues at coordinate 29,304 of JAECUM010004299.1, read as the reverse complement.
TAAGGAGAGGTCATTCTTGTCTGACTCCAACATAAATGAGCTGATGAATTTTAGCACTTCTGTTACTAAAACAATCTTCGGAGGGCTGGCTTTGTAGTCGTACTCTTAATACATTATGATCAGATATGTATCATCGAATAAACACATCAGTCCTTCTTCTAGAGGTCAAAACGGAACCATACATACAAAATCTCAACCCTGTTGAATTTTTTAAAAATTCTCTAAGTTGGGTTCACTTGGTACAATGTTTTGATAGAATATGTCCACTATATACCTCCTTTCAATATCCTGTACATATAAGGATCCTCCTATGTAGTAGGACGAGAACGCATAAAACACACACACTTTATACTATCCACACAAACTTTAGGTGAACGCATTAAACAACACCTATACTATCCTCACAAACGCTACGCGAACGCTTAAAACACCACATTATCTACTATCCACACAAACGGACGAGAACGCATAAAACACACACATATATACTATCCACACAAACGGATGAGAATGCATAAAACACACACACACACATTATACTATCCACACAAACGGACGAGAATGCATAAAACACACACATATATACTAACCACACAAACGTTAGGCGACTGCATAAAACACCACATATACTATCCACACAAACGCTACGCGAACGCATGAAACACCACATTATCTACTATCCACACAAACGCTAGGCGAACGCACATAACACACATTCTACTAACCACAAAAACGCTAGGCGAACGCATAAAACACCCATATATACTATCCACACAAACGGACGAGAACGCATAAAAAGCACCCATATATACTATCCACACAAACGGACGAGATCGCATAAAATACACACATATATACTATCCACACAAACGGATGAGAATGCATAAAACACACACACATTATACTATCCACACAAACGGACGAGAATGCATAAAACACACACATATATACTATCCACACAAACGCTAGGCGAACGCATAAAACACCACATATACTATCCACACAAACGTTACGCGAACGCATAAAACACCACATTATCTACTATCCATACAAACGGATGAGAACGCATAAAAAACACCCATATATACTATCCACACAAACGGACGAAAACGCATAAAATGCACACATATATACTATCCACAGAAACGAATGAGAATGCATTAAACACACACACACACATTATACTATCCACACAAACGGACGAGAATTCATAAAACACACATATATACTATCCATACAAACGCTAGACGAACGCATAAAACACCATACACTATCCACACAAACGCTACGCGATTGCATAAAAGACCCCATTATCTACTATCCACACAAACGCTAGGCGAACGCATATAACACACATTCTACTATCCACAAAAAACGCTAGGCGAACGCATAAAACACCCATCTATACTATCCACACAAACGGACGAGAACGCATAAAAAACATCCATATATACTATCTACACAAACCAACGAGAACGCATAAAGCACACCATATATACTATCCACACTAAAGATTAAGAATGCATAAAACACACCCATATATACTATCCACACAAACGGACGAGAACGCATAAAACACACACTTATATACTATCCACATAAACGGATGAGAATGCATAAAACACACACACATTATACTATCGACACAAACGGACGAGAATTCATAAAACACACCATATATACTATCCACACAAACGGACGAGAATACATAAAACACACACATATATACTATCCACACAAACGCTACGCGAACGCATAAAACACACACATATATACTATGCACACAAACGAATGAGGATGCATAAAACACACACACACATTATACTATCCACACAAAAGGAAGAGAACGCATAAAACACACACACATTATCTACTATCCACACAAACGCTAGGCGACCGCATATAACATACATTCTACCATCCACAAAAACACTAGGGGAACGCATAAAACACCCATATATACTATCCACACAAGCGAACGAGAACGCATAAAACTCACTATACTATCCACACAAACGCTACGCGAATGCATAAAAATGCACCGTACTTACTATCCACACAAATGGGAAGAGAAGAAGAAACACCCCATACTATCCACACAAACGCCAGGCGAACGCATATAACACACATTCTACTATCCACAAAAACGCTAGGCGAACGCATAAAACACACGATACTTAGTATCCACACAAACGAACGCGAATACATAAAACATACACACTACTATCCACACAAACGGACGCGAACGCATATAACACACACTATACTATTCACACAAACGGGAAGAGAAGAAAAGCACATCCATATCTACTACCCAAATAAACGTACGGAAACGCAAACACACACACACATACACACACACACACACACACACAAAACAGTAAAGGAGTGAGTGTTTATAGTCATACTACTCTACATGCACACGAATTGGCAACTTGAATAGTGTCTCTTTTCTAGAGATCTGGTTAGCTCTGAGAAGGGCTGTTTCTCGTCTAACTCTAAATTCACCTGGCTAATGGTGACACCTTCCTGTCCTGGCACCACACACACAACGTCTGCTCCAGTCATTCTCCGAATTGACGCGTGTGGTTGGGAGCGAAGAGGGAGATTGACTGGCTTCACTCTCCCAGTCTTCACTTTCAGGGATTCTGAAGACTTCCCTCTGTCTTCTATACCAGAGTCGAGGATGTTGTTGTTGTAGCTGTGGCTGTGGTTGTGGTTGAGGTGGCGGTACTGTTTGTGGAGGTGTCCTCACCTCAGGTTTGACCTCACACTGAGGTCTCATTATGAGTTGAGGCAGGATCCCTCGCTTCTTTTCCTTCTCCTCTTCTTTCTTCTTTCTTTCCTCCTCTTCCTCAAGTCTGGCACTTTCTGCAACGGCCTCCATAGCCAGCTCATCCAGGAGTCGCCTGGCATCCTCCAGGTGCATTTGGAGTTTAAGCAATTTAGCAATTCTTCTATTCATTTTCAGTGTTGATTCTTCAACGATGGGTAGCCACACTGACAATCGCGTCGCTTTATATACTTGAAGCACGGACGTGGAGTAAAACATCCCCTGGCACCAAAACTTACCATCACATCAAACGCACGGACCTAAAAGCAACACTCACGTTGACTTTTTTCTACTTACAAGCACAGACACACACAATCCGACAAAACAGAGAAACGAAGTGCTTATAGACACAATTTTATTTTTTTTAAAGACACAAACACACAAATTTGTTTTGGGAATTGAATTAGTATCTCTTCTCTAGAGTATTGGGGTAGCCCTGAAAAGGGCTGTTTTTTGTTAACGGGGATTCATGGCAATCTTTTTTACTGTCTAAGATTGAGTCCTCGTCTGGTGGCAGGCTTTCCTACAGGATAAGGCCTGCTTCTGCGGAAAGAGAAGGAGAACACTTTGGTGTCCACACGGCAGTCGACAAAACCTCTGTCTACTTCTTGCTGCTGCTGCTGCTGCTGTTGCTGCTGCTGTTGTTGTTGCTGTTCTCTCTGTTTCTGAAGTCTGTACTTCTCTGTCCATTCTTCTTGTTCTTTCTTGATTTCCTCTCTGAAGACCTCTTCTATCAGGTCTTGGGCTATTGATAACATCCTGACTTTCTCTATCTCTTCAGGCTTCGGTATCAGGTTTAGCCTGACACGATGTAAATTGAAGTAAGCTTCGTTCAACTTGGCTACTCTGGAAGGCATCTTCATAGGTAGACGAGTCCACAGTGGATGGCCAGATGGAGACCAACCCGCTTTATATGGTTCAAACTGGGTTTTTTTGTTTGGGTAGGAACGCTATCATAGCGAATGTCATGGTGAGGGATGGAGAGAAAGTCAAAGAGCATATAATCACAGTCTTTTTTTGAAAACAAACGACAGACACATTTTTTCAAAACACAACATTTTTTATTCAAACAAACAATCAACTATTAATAATTAACAAGTAACAATAACATCAAACAAATTATTTTTGAAAAGGTTGACAACGTTGTGAAATCATGTGAGATTTCCATTGATGGAAGTCATGAGACCATTGATGTACACTACGTTTCCTAGCTAAAGACAAAAGATAGCCATAATGGTCACAAAACCATCTATCTACTTTCTCATCGTTACTATCAAAATAAGTCACTAAATCTTCTAAAGGATATCCAAGACTGCGATGATGAAGAAAATACACACATAATTGTCCACACATCATGGAATTTGTGCCTTGTAACTTCACATTATTGTATCGTGTCGTCTGGGCATTTCTTCTCATAAAGTCAATGATATCGTCTTCCAAAGTGGGTAATCCATACGAATCAAAATATTCCACACAATCCTCTTGAGGGAAGTAGACGGCAACCCAGTGAGTTCCTGGGAGATGACTGTCGTCCGTGTTGATGACATAAGCTTGATGGTCTTGAGGTTTGCGATGAGGTAGTTCAACCTTAGCGCACAGGACAAGATTCCAAGAAGCAGTATACGAACTATTGTTCGAAAGGTAATAAAGTTCCCAGGTATCCATTTTTATGTTTTGTTGTTTTTTTTTCCACAGGTAATGATAAGTCATCAATTCAATTCTGACTCTTTGTTTGTAACGCTCTGTCAAGTAGCCGTTTCTTCGCCGTTTATTCGCCTTGTCTCCCAACACTAGGCTAAGAGAGCTTCGATGCGATAGATCTCTAGAGTAGTCAATGGAGGGCAGGAATGATCACGCAAGCCTTTATACCACTCCTGCAACACTACTTCTTTCGAGATGAGATTCCAAGCTTCGTCCAGATACTTGTCCAATTTTTCTTCTTGACTCACTACCAGGCATTTATCATGTTGAATTTGACTGGGATGATCGTTTTGGCATCCATAACAATCTCTCTTGGTCAATTCCGTAATTTTATCCACCAGGTGTTTAGCAAAACAGGACACTAAATATTGTTCTTGTTCTGCAAACTGAAGTTCCACACGCAGGTGACGAGATTTTATAGGGTGAAATGACCCTCGTCGCTGCCTTGGTCTGGAGTGAAATCAAAGGCCCACAAAGTGTAACCTCCTACATAATCTTCGTACGAAATACCTTGACTGGTGTTGGTTCCTAGTTTTCCGGTAGCTTCGTACAGGAACAGGTACGATCTCAAGTAATTCTTCTGGGCAAAGTTAGGTTCGAAGGGTCTGGTACACAAGGTCTTGCCATCGCGACCCACTTCGATCTTAGACACTCTGTAGTGCTTAAACTGGAAAGGATTTTGATCGCGGGCTCCGTTGAGGGCTGCATTCCAGCAGCAATGGTGAATGTTTTCACTTCTACACGTCGTATCGGATACTTGGCGGTCGATCTGCTCAATGTTTGACTGATGTCGTTTCCCGCTTTAGGTAACACTTCTACGCGACGCACGTAAAGTCTGGCTTCTTGGATGATGGTTTTGTACTCGTTGGCATGAACCATCAAATGGAAAGCGACACTTCTGCGATTGAGTCTCAGGCGAATATCCACTCCGTTGAGCAAATACTTGTCTTGCAACCACATGTCCAAATGCAAACGGTCCATCAGTTATAAACTACGACCTTGTAGGATTTTTCTTCGACGGTTGTTAAAACCCACATTGTGATGGTTGTCATTGCCTGTCAGGGCTGTGTCGTTAAACGTGTCTTCACCTGCGGTGTCAGGTTTCCATACCACGCAAGCATCTAGATGAGTGTTCTTGGCCTCCTTTCCGTACGTCAAGAGATTTTCCAGGTACGCTCGGTAAGGATAAGTATCCATACTGCTGCTGACCAGTTTGTTATTCAAGTACAAATCCACTTCTCTGAACAAGGAATGCATGAAATTGTTGACGGCAGCTACTCTGGCATCAGCACCCGGATTGGTGTTGTCGGTTTTGATCACTTTGAGTTTTAGGTACAAGTAACTGCTATTCAGATCGATATAATCTTCGGGTTGTCCTTTGATTTCAAACTCGATGGGAGCTGAATCCGTCAAAGTGGAGACGGAATGAAATTCGACCCATTGGAATTCTTGCATCGTCATCATGATGGGTGGCATGGCAAACAGATCCAGTTCCGACTTGGAACAAGCACAAGACTCTCGGTGCATCATTTTCTTTTTTTAATAATCAAAAACGTCTAACTTTGTGACAGTTTTTCTTTTCTTAGTCTTTCTAGCTCTAGGGGCGTGAAGTTCTATGAAGGGGTGTCTTTTCGTCGTCTTTTTCTGCCTTGTCCTTGCTGCGGTATCAGGGAAGCAGGAATGCCTGACTCGGCAAGACATTTTTGCCTGCTCTCAAGAAAGCTTCTTTTGGGTTTTGTTTGTCAATGATGACATTTTGGAGAAATTCTTTGCCGTGAATCAACGCGGCACCTTTCAAGTCGTGCAATCCCCGTGTCACCATTGGTTTCAAAACAGGAGCCACCGAACGAAAGGCTGATTTGAGCATATCTCCTAAACCATGTCCTCGCTGTCGAGCAACTCCTTGGTACACAGGATACATGACTGACAAAACGTTAGAGTAATCGTTTTCGAAAATGGAGTTTCGCTGTGACGTTCCCTTTGGTGAATGCAATATTTTGTCCCAGATCTCTTTTTATAGTAATATTGACAGTGTCAAAATACGACTTACTGACGGGTAAATAGTGAGGTTGTACAAATTCGCGGTGAACATGATAGGTGTTTCCACCTTCCTCGTCAGCAGCTGTGGCAGAATCCACTTTGAAAAGAATGACACGCAGTAACGGTACGTAGGTGTGTCCCACCACGTTGTACTCCACCACATCGGAGTATACAAACATCAAATTCAGTCTTTGGTTCATTTCTACAGGGAATCGGAAATATTTCGCAAAATCCAAGTTACCGGTCACGGCTGGTATTTCGTTTCTAATCTTGATCATCTTGGGGTCTCCACCCAAAATGTCATACAATTCAAGGCAAAATGTAATGGCCAATACTTTGTCCTCTGAAAATTTCATCAGTAGGCGACGAGCTATTTTGTGGTACCCGATCGTGACACTTCTTCTAGCTTTCTCCAAGCCTTTACCAAACATGAAATTGAACTTGTCAGCAATAGCGTTCACCAAATGTTGACCACTAAAATAATAGCCCGCAGGAATTTGCAACAGATAAGTGGAGCGATTAGATTTGGGGTCTTGTGTTTTCATAAAGGCAGCTATAGTGGCGCGTTCATCCATGGCTTGTTGCACTTGCGGGTCATGAACTTCCACCATAAAAGTGTTTTGATTTTCGACGATGTTTTTGATTTGTGTAGGGTGAATCATTTCCACTAAAGCCATTTCCCAATGGGCTTCGTGATCCAATTGGATGGTTTGAGGTAATCTGGCCGAGAAACAGCACAAAGTGTTATTGGGAAACACCTCCATGGAAATGTCACTGGGTAACGTTACATAAAATTGGTTATTCATAATTCCAAAGCTCTAGTGTCCGAGGGATCACTGGAGGTTAGAGGAGTGTCTAAAAGAGGATTGTTGTGATTGGATTGGTGACTGTTGGAAGGGGGACTAACGTTGGACGCAAAACTCCCGTTGTTGTTCCCGTTAGAAGAGTATTTCAGGGACGGATTGGGAAGAAGCTAACCGATGCAACTGCTGAGTAAAATGGTCCACAATTGTTTGTCTCCTTGTTGCAAACTCAAATTGGCAATGGCAGCACCGACGACATAACACACCACAAAGATGTGGCAGAAAAAGACGATTTCCGTTTTAGGCACACGTTCTCCACACCACACCCACAAGGGTTACTTTTGCAGATTTTGCAGAGAAGAACTAGGCGACGGAGTGGTTACTGCAGTAGCTGAGGCTGTGTTGAATGGCATGATGGTCACTTCTTATTTATAGTAGATGATTTGCGAAGCGTCGATCCAAGAGTCAAAACTGGGAGGATATCCTTTCCAATGTACTTTGACTTCTTTGACACGTCGTTTTCCCACTCTCGATCTCGTACACGTCGTCTTCTTTTTTGGTCACACGTTGTAACTCCGGCAAGTAAAACGTTCCTTTTAACACTTTCCCGTTCATGTCTTCCAATTTATAGACGGGAGGATGACGACCACGCACACGTTCGGTGACACGAAACAATTCGGTGGTCCAGTTATATAAGTAACCTTTGTCGAAAGTGCGTTTGGTTTTGCCAATGCGCACCCAATCTCCTTCTGCCAACACTCTATCTTTCTTGGGGACAGTCACTGTTGGGGACGGACCAAACAGGCCTTTGAAGACGGTCACTTCGTTGTCGGGAGTTACTTCTTTGGGGGCACGTCCGATGCTCCGATGGTAAGATTGCTTGTACGATTGACAAGGTGTGGCAAGACATCGATGTACTTGAGAGTGTGTTGATGTGTAAAATATTTCCACATGCGTTCTTTAAAGGTTCGTTGAAAACGTTCCACGATGCTGGCTTTGGTTTCGGGATTTTCGGTGGTAAAAAAAATGTATGTCACGTTTCTTCAATTCTTTTTGGAAAGCTTGGTTCAGAAATTCGGTGCCTTTGTCAGTTTGCCATCGAAGAGGGTGACGCCCACTTTGTTTCAACACCAGTTTGAGGGCTCACACTAATTCACTGCTCGATTTGGAAGTTAATGGTACGACCCAAGCAAATTTGGAAAAGACGTCGATGACACAAAACAAATATTTGTAACCACGATTGTAGGTGGCCAAATGAGAGACATCAGCTAAATCGGCTTGCCATTAATGATCGATGCCCTCCACTCGGGTGCGACTTCTGGAAAATTTTCGTCGAATGGGTTTGTGTATGGTGTACGTGGCTTGTTCTTGTAACCAGCGTTGCACTTGAGGTAAACGAACACTTTTCAGTCGAGTTTTGGCAGCACGATACAATTTCTGAACTCCTCCGTAACCTGCAGGATGGGATGGATCGTAGTAAATGCTGGCTAACACCTTGTCCATTTTTTTAATAAGTGATCCACTCTTCGCTGCTGGTACTCTGAAGTGGTTTAGAAACGGCTTTACGTGTCCGATGTGACACAGGAGTAGAAGTCGAAGTTAGTTTTGGTGGTAGTGGCGGTGGTGGTGGTAATGGAATGGCTTTGGTCTTCTTTTCTTTTTTCACTTTTGCTTTCCCTTCTTTCTTTTTCACTTCTGTCGAAGGTGGAGTGGACATCATCTTTTTAACCCAAGCTTTAAGTTCTTCTCGTTGCGGTGTAGGGGAAGGGGTCAACAAGGACGCCTTGATCTTACTAGGGATCGGAGCTGCTGACGGTGTTTGAAAGACTTCTCTTGCCTCAGGCAACCGTGGGGCTGCATCTGTCTTGACCACTGGGAGTGGTAGTGGTGGTGGTGGTGGTAAACTTTTCATCAGGGTCTTAAAATCTTTCAGAGTGGGTAGAGCTGTTTCGTCTAAAGCTTTCTGGTGAAAGAGTTGCAGTCGTTGCAACAATTGACCGTACCGTTGAGATTTTTCCGTTTCTGACAAACGCTGAGATCCATCAAGGATTGCAATTCGTGTTGCAACTGGGACATCTCGGTCAAATGAGGATTGGGAGGTAAATGTGGGGTCCGTTGTTTTTGCCAAAGATGGTATTCCATCCATCGTTTGTAAGCCACTAAAGCCAGTTTTCGTCCTTCCATTGGATTTCAAGGATCACGTTTGAGATCTTTTGACTCCAAAGGCCCCTTTTATCTTCTTGGAACTTTTTTATCTTCATCCTCCCAGGATGTTTCCCATCGTTCCTAATAGTCCTTTCAGCAAGGGTCCTCCTATTGTTCCCATTACTTCTTTCAGCAACATGGGCAAAAAGGGTAAAATTCCTCCGCGTTGCACCAACATCTTTTTCTTTTGACCAATAGGTATTTTCTTTTGGACCATTTGGCGAAGAACGTGTCGATGTTTGGCTAATCATTTTTTCTGATGTTTAGTCAAAGGTATCGTGCCTTTCAAGACATTCAGACAACATTCGCACACGGTATCGATGACGTCTTTGGAGGCAGTTTGAATGAGTGTTTTTCGCATGGGTGGAGAAGCTTTGGACAGGACGGACAACATGTCCCAATGTTTAGCTAAACGAGGTGGCAGTCCTTTCTTTTTCTTTCCTTTGGGGCTAGAAGAGGAATGTCTTTTTGGGGGTGACATCTTTCTCGATTGGTTCATTGGTTCCGTGGCACACAGCAAAAAATACACTAACGTCGATGACTTGTCACACGGTTGTTTATCCTTTCTTGGGGACTATCGCTTCGTCATAAAGGTGACGATGTGTTTTCCAAAATCGCCAAAGAATCCTCCTCTTTGGTGGCTCCTCTTTTTCTTTGGACGATTGTGTCTTTTCTGGGGGTGTCGTCTATGTTTGGTTAAGCGTTTTTTCGGATGACGAAACTGTTCTTTTCTTTTTCCTTCTGGACAGGAGAACGACGATGAGGAGACATCTTTTGATGCACAACATACACTAAAGTCCATGGCTTCACATGCTTCCTTTTATCTTATTTTTGGCTAGTGGTCATAGATTTAAATAGATTTAAGAGTTTTGATCATGCCTGGTAATAAAAGACTAGTCATCGATCCTCCTTTTTGGTGACTTCTTCTTTTCTTTGAACGAGTGTGTCTTTTCTGGGGGTGACGTCGATGTTTGACTAAGTGTTTTTTTGGATGACGTGATTGTCTTTATCCTTTTCCTTTTCCTTTTGGACCGAAGAACGACGATGGTGACAGTGTGCACTCCTTGGAGGGGCCATCTTTGGGCATTCAGGAGCACAACAACGCTAAACCTATCGTTTGCCTCAGGTCTTTTTATACTGGAACGCGTCGCCACTGATTGTCTTTACGTCGTATCAACTTAATGACAGGCAACATACGTCGTGGAGGAGTAAATCGGAACAGTTCATGCTTGGACAAATCCAGTAAACTCTGTAACACACCCGTTCTCTCTTGGACTTTGATTTTGGGGGCAGGTACTTTGTGAGCAGCGGCCACTGACGCTAAAGAGGAAGAAGGTGTCGTCGCTGGATGAGAAGTTTTTGGAGACACTCTCTTGTGGGTAGAAGCTGTTTTCTGTTGACTTTTCTTTCTCTTTTTCTGAGGCTGTGACCTGGTCTTGACACCGTTGCTCTTTTTCTTTTTCTTCTGGGTACGTTTGGGCGTGGCGTTTTTCTTGGGGACGACTTTGGGAGCATTAGGATCCCATTTTAAGAGGGAACGAATGATGACACCTCCTAAAGAACCGCTTCCTCCAGGTTTCTAAATGATTTGCTTTTTGGTTTGAGTGTCAGTGCGAGGATCGGCTAGCTGCGTCAAGGCTACTTTGTTTCTCTCAAAACAAACGTTTGGTTTGATGTGGAATCTGAATGATGCCTTGCAGTAATTGACGTGCTGTCATCGTAAACCATCGTAAGACTTCTCTGAGACTAGCTTCTAAGACACGAGCACGTATTTGTGGATATATTTCGCGACTGATACCGTAAAAGGCACGAATCAATTTGATGGGAAGATGAGACTGAAGGGACGTCATGTTGGCGATGTGTGAGACAGAGCCAAAGTGACCGAGGTTTTTATAGACTTGTTTTGGTGATTGTGATTGTTGTTTAAGTCGACGAAGGGGACGTGTATACGACAGGCCCTCCGTCTTGGCACCAGTGGTGAAACAGATGGGCATGAAATCGCAAATAATCGGGAGTGGTGGGTTTTAAATCCACGAGTAAATAAGCGTGTGGTGTTGGAGTGGCATCGTCGAAAGCAATTTGTCAGCCAAGGCGTTCCTAACTGTTTGGCTAAGACTTGTACTTGCGATTTATCTCTAGGGCTTTTAAACAACACCACTTAATGAGCATTGAGACTGATGGTACGATGGGCTTTACTTTGTTGAAACAAATTTGGGTGATGTAAATGACACTGGCATTACGATGATGCCCTTTGCGCGTAAACCAGAGTTTAATCTCTTCTTCGTCTTCTCCTAACATGTCGTCAAAAATAACCAAATGAGTTTAACTAGGGTCACACACGATCCCATCGTCTTCGCCAGGAATACCTTCCACAAAGACGATGGAATCGCCTTGACTTTCTCGCAGAAGGCTGTACGCCGATTGCCAATCTTTGTAACACCACACGATTCGTTGAGGTGGACGATCGATCAAATGATGTTTATGTTCGATCAAACGTTTGACAAATTCGGTTTTGCCCGAACCGCTAGGTCCGGCAATGAGCATGTTAAAGGGATGGCGAAGATACAAGGCCTCCCAACTAGTCCCATCTACGTGTTCGTCAATGACTTTGACAGTGGAGGAAGAGGGAGCAGAGACAGTAGAGGTTGCCATAGTAGTGTAAGAAATGTCACTTTTGACACGAAGACAGACAAGACAAGAGTTTTTATACTTTTTTCAGGACACGTTTATTATCATCTTTAATTGTGAACAACACGAAAGACAAAAATGCATAAAAACCAAATGGTTAAGTACATGAATAAAAGACACATCAAAACGATCATAGTGGAATATAAACAAGTCTCTGTACAAGATTTGTGGTGATCAAGAGGTGAAATCGTGGGGGTAGTGTGTAGTGTTCTTAGAGTCTCTACACTCCTTTGTACAGTCACACAAGAGTCCTCTCGGAATGGCCTTTCGGGGATGTCGATAACGGTCCTGTCCTGAAGAGAGTGGTTTTCCTCGGTTACGACTTCTTCTTCTTCTGGCACTGTCACTAACATTGGTTTAAAAGTTACTTTTTTGACTGAACGTTTTAATTTTTTAGGATTGCAAATCTTGGGCATAGTGTGCCACTTCTTTTGTCCAAGCCTCAAAACCCCAACTTTTCCAGTCACGTACATCTTTCCAGTAAGGGTTTAAGTCACAAGCTACACACACGTCGTTGTACACATCTTCAGTGCCTAAAAGTTGACGAATCTTGTTTTCCCGTAGAGATTGAGAAATATCAAGATGAAAGCGCAAAGCTTTGAGCAGAATGAGTCTCTCGTGTACATTTAAAGGGACCACTTTCATGTTTTGGGAGGTATGTACTGTTCGTAAAGAGTCCACAAGGAATCGGCTGGTAAACGAAATCCCAGAAAGCAAGTCACTAAGACACACACTACACGGTGACCCCAATTTAATGGACACAGTTCTCGTAATCCTCCACCGTTTGAATAGTGTCATTGATTTCTTTCCACGGAATCTGTTGTATCACGAATGATAAAGGTTGTGGCATGGTAGTCCGTTTTTATACCTCTTTTTGTCGAGACAATAAGTGTACTTTCTGCACAAAGATGGTCGTACTCCAGTGGCAAATCTAAATTGTTTGGTCACTAACTTGCACATCACACACGTTTCTGAAGTCTCCTCTTGAACTAAGTTTACGTTGTGTAAGAGATTTTGGTAACACTCTAACTCTTCTTCTTGAATTCGTTGCAGTAAGTCTACCTTGTAGTACATACAATCACTAACAACAAACCAATCATTCTCGTCTACGAGTAGTTGATCAATGTCTGACCACTGGAACACTTTCATCAGAATCAGTCCTTTTATAGCATTCAGGTACCAGTGGTTTAAACATATGTGACGTAACGGATGCAATTGTTCTTTGCGTTTCACTTGTATTTTGACCAACTCGCGGTAAATGCGTTCTCTCAGCTCCACAGGCAAACCACGAATGTTCTCTTGTAAAGTATCCATGACTATATCAGTCAAACACATCTTCTAGAGCGAAAGTAACGAACATAGTGAGTAATTTCTGACCACTACCATTCCATGAATCGGTCAAGAATGTCAATAAAATCTTCAAATGTAAATGGTCTAAAGCGGAATATTAGGAAGAACGCACCCCTGATCCAAAGAAATCTGACTTGCTTGTTGACTTTTGTCAATTTCCTCTGTGAATTTCTCGACATAAACGTTCCTCAGTCACCCATTAAGATTTTGCTCTGGCAAGTCCCATCCAAATTTCCTTGTAGATCTTCTCTTGCAATTCGTTTGGTAATGTTTGAAGATTATTTTTCAAATGGGGTTTAAATACTTGTCTAGGTGTTGTCCAACGTTTGACTCCTAGCCACGTAGCTGGTTTCTTATACGACATGGTATGCCCACTTCAATGACAAGGTCCCACTAAAGGTAGGTAGTGACAATCTGAAGACCATCGAGCATGTTCCAGGTAAGAGCAATCTTTTTTCTCCCACTCGTGAAGTGACAAACCACAACTGAAGCACTTGACTTTATCCCCTCCGCCCAAGTAGATAAATCCAGCTCTAGCTAATTCTTTGGGGGTAGGTCCTCCCAGATATTTTGGACATTTTCCTCGGAATGTTTGGATCCGACTTTCAAAGTCGCAGTATTCAGGCAAACGCACAGGGAACGAATATTCGTCTTTCACAGGTTCATTTCGATGAGGGTATGGTGAAATATGCAGGAGTGTGCTCAGTTTTGCATGACATCCGTAGGGTGGTAGCTGCATGGTTTCATAACGATGACATCCACCATGAAAACCAGTAAAGTGAAAAGGAGTACGATAATGAGTGGCATCGCTTTCGCATCCGTCAGGTTTGACACGCACATCATCACTTTCCATGGTAGGTATGGTAGTAGTTGTTATAGCAATGTTCCCATGATGTGGTACTGAATCGCTAAGGTCATAGCGTACCACATCCCTGTCATCGCAAGGCACAGCATAGTACTCGAGTTTCTCGTTGGACTTGAGTCTTACGCTCGATACTTGCTGTGTGAAAGGATTCATCTTTCTCGCTTGGTGTTGGTAGTGAGAATAAACTATCGGTCTTGGGCGTTGTCCCTTTTTATACTTGTCGTAATGAAGTCTCGAGTTTGTACATCGTTCCTTTTTCATGACCAGTTTTGGAAGTCTTCCATTTTTCTTCTTGGACATAGGTACTACCTTCTCTAAGGTACCGTCATACCTGAACCGTAGTGTGATGGGTGGAAAGACAATAGAAAGGTAAGGACAATGCGGAGACCATTGAGTATGTTCCAGAATAGCTGAATCTTTGTAGATACATCGATCCATACGCAACTTCAGACCACAATTGAAACACTGTACTTCGTATCTCAATCCAGTCTCAGGTCCCAAGTAGACAAATCCTGTTCAAGCTAAAACATTCGCAGTAGGTAATCCTTCCTTATCAGTGGGCCATTTCTGAAACGTTTCCAATCGACTGGCACAACTGCAATAGTCAGGCAAGAAAACAGGAAAATGGTATGGTTTGAACTTGAAGTTCTCTGTGGGTTTCTCAGTCGATTCTTGCTGTGTCGAAGTCATCCTTCTTGCTGGTGACTATCGTCTTGGAACCATTTTTTTTTTTTTATACCAGCGTGACCGTACGGTAAAGTGAAGTGGTTGGGAAGCCGTACACGCTTCTGGTACACGATTTGATAGACTTTTTTCCAAGGGCCGGCTGACGATTTGGTGTGTGGGTAAACGTACAATCTTGTCTGGTTCGTGGGTGGTCACTTTAAAATTTCTATCCTTTCCATAGTGAAAGGCTTCATTCAAGAACCCAAAGTTCACCACTTGACTGTTGCGATAATTGAGAGTGAATAAAAACAAATTATTGTGTGTATTTGTGTGTTTGTATGCGTGCTTGTACATTTGTTGGTGTGTATATTTGTATGTGTTGCTGTGCGCACGTACCTATATGGATAGTATATAATGGGTTATTTTATTAGCTTCTGAGTGGATAGTAGATATGAGGTTTTTCTTGTCCCTTCTGTGTGGATAGTAGATATTGGTGTTTTTATTTTTCCTCCCCCTCTGTCTGAATAGTATAGTATGTGTGTGTTTTAGGCATTCTCATTCGTTTGTGTGGATAGTATATATGTGTTTTATGCGATCTCGTCCGTTTGTGTGGATAGTGTATATGGGTGTTTTTTATGCATTCTCATCCGCTTGTGTTCATAGTATATAATGTGGTGTTTTATGCGTTCGCCTAGCGTTTTTGTGTGGATAGTATATATCGGTGTTTTATGCGTTCGCCTAGTGTTTGTGTGGATAATATATATGTGTGTGTTTTATGCATTCTCGTCCGTTTGTGTGGATAGTATATATGGTGTGTTTTATGCATTCTCGTTCATTTGTGTGGATAGTATAATGTGTGTGTGTGTGTTTTATGCATTCTCATTCGTTTGTGTGGATAGTAGATAATGTGGTGTTTTATGCGTTTGCGTAGCGTTTGTGTGGATAGTATATGTGGTGTTTTATGCGTTCGCCTAGCGTTTGTGTGGATGGTATATATGTGTGTGTTTTATGCATTCGCGTTAGTTTGTGTGGATAGTATATATGGTGTGTTTTATGCGTTCTCGTCCATTTGTGTGGATAGTATAATGTGAGTGTGTTTCATGCATTCTCATTCGTTTGTGTGGATAATATAATGTGTGTTTTATGCATTCTCATTCATTTGTGTGGATAGTATATATGTGTGTGTTTTATGCGTTCTCGTCCGTTTGTGTGGATAGTATATATTGGTGTTTTTTATGCGTTCTCGTTTGTTTGTGTGGATAGTAGATAATGTGGTGTTTTATGCGTTCGTGTAGCGTTTGTGTGGATAATATATGTGGTGTTTTATGCGTTCGCCTAGCGTTTGTGTGATAGTATATATGTGTGTGTTTTCTGCATTCTCGTCCGGTTGTGTGGATAGTATAATGTGTGTGTGTTTCATGCATTCTCATCCGTTTATGTGGAGAGTATATATGTGTGTGTTTTATGCGTTCTCGTCTGTTTGTGTGGATAGTATATATGGGTGTTTCTTATGCGTTCTCGTTTGTTTGTGTGGATAGTAGATAATGTGGTGTTTTATGCGTTCGTGTAGCGTTTGTGTGGATAATATATGTGGTGTTTTATGCGTTCGCCTAGCGTTTGTGTGGATAGTATATATGTGTGTGTTTTCTGCATTCTCGTCCGTTTGTGTGGATAGTATAATGTGTGTGTGTTTTATGCATTCTCATCCGTTTTTGTGGATAGTATATATGGGTGTTTCTTATGCGTTCTCGTTTGTTTGTGTGGATAGTAGATAATGCGGTGTTTTATGCGTTCGCCTAGCGTTTGTGTGGATTCTTTATATGTGTGTGTTTTATGCATTCTCGTCCGTTTGTGAGGATAGTATAATGTGTGTGTATTTAATGCACTCTCATTCGTTTGTGTGGATAGTATATATATGTGTGTTTTATGCGTTCTCTTCCTTTTGTGTAGATAGTATATATGGGTGTTTTTATGCGTTCTCGTCCGTTTGTGTGGATAGTATATATGGGTGTTTTATGCATTCTCATTCGTTTGTGTGGATAGTATATATGATGTGTTTTATGCATTCTCATACGTTTGTGTGGATAGTATATATGTGTGTGTTTTATGCGTTCGCGTAGCGTTTGTTTGGATAGTATATGTGGTGTGTTTTGTGCATTCGCGACAAAGACCCTTTTGAGGGCCACTCCACTGCCTCGAAAAGATTTATTCTTTCTTGCCTAAAAATTTTTTTAGTTGTTGTATAATTTATGTTTAACTCACAAAAACATTATTCTCTGTTACAAGTGTCCAGTACCGTGACGTCACCCTACCTGTTCCATTCCTTTTGTTCCCATACAAAATTCCCATTGACACTATAGTGTCCCAGGGTGTGCCATTCGACGCTATAAATCTTGACGCTATAGTAGAAAAGTAGGGTCCCGTAATGCTAATTCCCATTGACGCTATAGTATCGCTTATTTTAATTTTTATTTACAATTTTTCAGTTTCCGCGAAGGTCGGTATGAGTTTAAATAATTTCAGTACTACTTTAAGTCTTGGTAACATTTTTAAAATTTATCTATGGATTATTTTCAGTCTCCGCTAGAGTCCGGTGCAATTTCAGAATTTAGTGCTACACTTTGTCTTTGCCATTTCTGACAACCTAAACATCCGGCTAGTTATCAGTTTCCATTCAAGTCCACTAAATTTTTGGGAAATTTAGTGCAATATGTTAAGTTACGGCAATCTGAATACAATCTTACGGAGTTTTCTCAGTCTCCAATAGAGAGAGTTTGGGACATTTTGGTAATCTTAGTACTACTTTTAGACTAAACAAATATAATTTAATCTTCTAGGATATGTTCAGTCTCCGTTAAATTCTGGGACAATTTCGTAATTTTAGGGTTACTTTTAGTCACAGTGATTTGAATATTAATGTTCCAGATTTTCTCAGTCTCCACTGTAGTCCGGGACAATGTCGTAATTTTAGTACTACTTTTAGTCTAAACCAATGTAACCTAATGTTCAGGGACATATTTAGTCTCCGTTAAATTCTGGGACAATTTCGTAATTTTAGCGTTACTTTTAGTCACATCCATTTTGGCGTTAGTCTTTTCCTTGATTATAACTATTTATAGCATCATTATAATAAGGCAAATTTATGAACACAGCCAACATAATTTCAGGTCTAGGTAATGCTTTATATAAAGAATCTATGTTGGGGTTTGGACCGAGACAAGGAAATCCCAGTCAAGGGGTTACATTATTTGTCTCCCCACGAGGCTTGCCCCCGCGACTGGGATTTCCTTGTCTCGGTCTCTGTCCAAACCCCAACATAGATTATTTTTCTCACCCAATATTATCCTTTAAAGTAAGAAAGGACTCCTCCCTTGTGCAATATAGTTCACGCACCAATGTTTACATGCGGTGCATTAATACAAATATGTTAATGAGGACTGTGGCGTGACGTGTCATCCGAAGTACACAGTTTTTATGCGTGAGTCAAAACAAAATAACAACATTAAAAATTGCATAGTTTTTAGGTATCATCATATTTAATATATGGATGTTATATGAAATTAACAATAAATTTTTATTATTTGTTACAAGAAAATGTTTCATTTTCATTAGTTCCAATTTAGAAAATTATATTGTACATAATGAAACTGTACTTGGCCCACAGCTCTGTTGTAGTGTAAATACATATAGCATGAGTGTCCGAGTTTGGGTTATTCACGGGTAATTAGAGATCCGTGCCACTATCATATATAACTCTCCTTTTCTTTAGAGGAGGTGAAACTGTTTGTGACATACTTGTGTTGTAATTAATATTGATTGTAAAAGTACCTCCGTGTATAAAAGACCCTCCAAATACGGACCCCAGCTGATAACCATGTGCTAAACTTTCAAGTTCACTGATTCGTTGAAAATTTATTTTTCTCTCTTGGAAATATGGCAAGTGTCACAGTGAAATTTGCTTATGGATTAATGTGTTGACGGATAAATGATCCCTTCTGGCTGGTAAGTGCATTATTTGTCATTAAATATTGTAGGTATATTTTCGACTCAGCTGGGGCGCAGTGGAGATGCTTAACAAAAATAGAATAAAACATGTTTGATATAACACATTTCTGGCTGTTACTAAGTTTTCTGTAGTTGTTAAGAGCTTTGGAAGACTATGAAGTGTATAGGTCTATAGGCTATGTGCATAGATCAGTGTTTTCTGTCCTAGTTCATTTCACACAGCATTGAGAATTTTATCCTGTCTGTAGCACAGTAAATTTTCAGGTCAGCGTCATTAAATGTAGCTAGTAGTATATAATTTGTTTCACACGAAGTATTTAAAACTAGTTAGGTAGCTTTAGCTACATTTAATGACGCTGACCTGACAATGTACTGAGTTAGGCCTGCAGATAAGATAAAACTGACTTTGGTGTGTGGAACGAACTACCATAATATCAAAAAGCTCATCATCGTGTGCGTGTATGTGTCTGTCTCTCTCGAAAAGTTTTGTATGGTGTTTTCTCAAAAATAGAGTCCTTAAGTTACTATGTTGTTTTGTTATATATATGTTTGTTGTTGTTGTTGTTGTTGTTGTTTGATTTTAGAACAACTACGTCAGGCATAGCAGAAGACAACAAAGGTTTATTTTTTTTAAAAGTAGTCCCTAACGCGTGGACACCTTGACTGCGACGACTGATATGAGATGACTGGACTGAGACAAGAAAAGTAAGGTTAGCAAAACAGCTGGATTCCTCTGTCGCATGGGTGAGAAATATAAATCTCGGGCTTGTATTAGCATATGTCTTTCTCACCCATGCGACAGAGAAATCTAGCTGTTTTGCTAACCTTACTTTTCTTATCTCAGTCTGGTATCTCAGTCCGGTTGTCTCGGTCTAGGTGTCCACGCGCTAGGGACTACTTTTAAAAAATAAGCCTTTGTTGTCATCTGCTATGCCTGACGTAGTTTTTCTAAAATCAAACAACAACAACAACAACAACAACAACAAACAAACAAATATATAACAAAACAACATAGTAACTTAAGGACTCACCATTTTTGAGAAAACACCATACAAAACATTTCGAGAGAGAGACAGACACATGCAGGCACACGATGTTGAGCTTTTTGGTATTACGATAGTTCGTTCCACACAGCATAGTCAGTTTTATCCTATCTGCAAGCCTGACTCAATACATTTTCAGGTCAGCGTCATTAAATGTAGCTAAAGCTACCTAACTAGTTTTAAATACTTCGTGTGAAACAAATTATATACTGTTAGCTACATTTAATGACGCTGACCTGAAAATTGACTGTGCTACAGACAGGATAAAATTCTCAATGCTGTGCAAAATGCACTAGGACAGAAAACACTGATCTATGCACATAGCCTATAGACCTATACACTTCATATTCTTCCAACGCTGTTAACAACTACAGAAAACTTAGTAACAGCCAGAAATGTGTTATATCAAACATGCTTTATTCTATTTTTGTTAAGCATCTCCACTGCGCCCAAGTTGAATTAAAAATATACCTACAATATTTAATGACAAATAATGCACTTACCAGCCAGAAGGGATCATTTATCCGTCAACACATTAATCCGTAAGCAAATTTCACTGTAACACTTGCCATATTTCCAAGAGAGAAAAATAAATTTTCAACGAATCAGTGAACTTGAAAGTTTAGCACATGGTTATCAGCTGGGGTCCGTATTTGGAGGGTCTTTTATACACGGAGGTACTTTTACAATCAATATTAATTACAACACAAGTATGTCACAAACAGTTTCACCTCCTCTAAAGATAGTGATAGTGACTCGGATCTCTAATTACCCGCGAATAACCCAAGCACGGACCCTCATGCTACATGTATTTACACTGCAACAGAGCTGTGGGCCAAGTACAGTTTCATTATGTACAATATAATTTTCTAAATTGGAACTAATGAAAATGAAACATTTTCTTGTAATAAATATTAAGTATTTATTGTTAATTTCATATAACATCCATATATTAAATGTGATGATACATAAAAACTATGCAACGTTTAATGTTGTTATTTTGTTTTGACTCACGCATAAAAACTGTGTACTTCGGATGACACGTCACGCCACAGTCCTCATTAACATATTTGTATTAATGCACCGCATGTAAACATTGGCGCGTGTACTATACTGAACAAGTAACGGTATTCTTTCTTACTTTAAAGGATAATATTGGGTGAGAAAAAGAATCTACGTTGGGATTTGGACCGAGACAAGGAAATCCCAGTCGCGGGGTTACATTATATGTCTCCCCATTCGTCAAGCCTCGTGGGGAGACAAATAATGTAACCCCTTGACTGGGATTTCCTTGTCTCGGTCCAAACCCCAACATAGATTCAATATGTCTCAGTCTCTATTGTGTTTGTCTCTACCTAGAGTGGTAGCCACGCGTGTTCAGGTCAGTCCCTTGCTACAATGTTACCAATCTCCAGTACCGTGACGTCACCCTACCTGTTCCATTCCTATTGTCCCTATACAAAATTCCCATTGAGGCTATATCCCCCCAGAGTGATATTTTGAGGCTATAAATCTTGAGGCTATAGTGCAAACGACCAAAATTAACATTACGGTCTACGTGAGGCTATGTCGCCCCACTACACTACTAATATCTGTCTTTCCTAAATTCTCAGTCAGTTCAAGAATTTGGTTCTCAAACGTATTTCAAGTCATTAACACTGACTAGAAGTCATTATATGCCAAATGTCTCTATAAATCAAACAAGAGAAATAATACATTCCCGTATTCAAACTGCTCACCAGTTAAGAGGTGTCACTAGTCGGTTTCTGTGAAAGTAGGATCTGAAGATATACGGCTAACTGAAAACAACTGCATACATACTTGTAGAAGGCACAGTGAAAAATTTGCGTTTTTATGCTGGACTATATGAGCCACAAGAGTAAGCTTTGAGCTCGTAATGAATGATTTACAATACAATTTTAAATGGTGTATTTATATTCAAAAATATAATAACACAGTAGATGATCGAAGAGAATACAAAATAACACAGCAGACGATTTATGAGTAGATTAACTGACCCACTACACGACTGAGACTGTATAATTACGATATCGAACGATAAGTTCCTCCCACTTTGTTACTATTGCTCAGGTTCTTAAGCTATCGTCAAAATGTCAGATTCAGCATCATCAAGAACAGATTCATTGGAAAATATTCCCGGCAATACTTCAAACCTACTTATCTGATTACAATAATCTTTCAGATCGTGTGTTAAAGAATGAATTGAAGTGCTGCACATAAGGATACCTTCCTAAAATTAGGATTTTTGATGGAAAAAATCAGTTGAAAGTTGCAAGAGGCTACTGGCGATCTATGAGAAAGAACCAATATCAAACTTTAAGTAGAAATTTCACTAGAAGAGGAGAAAATAATAGAATCTTTCTGTTCTTGCAATTATCTTTAGTAAAACAAAAACAACAAAAAACATCAAAGTTACAAAAGATGTATTAAGCAGTTTATACCAAGTTGCCGGATTGTTTGAAGGGAGTGTTCAACGTTCTTATGTATATTCGGTTGGACGGAAAAAACGTTGCTATAAGGGTATCGTTAATACACGAGTTAATTTAAATTGTTTGAGATCCTTGTAATACGATCATTTATCATAAACTCTTAGAAATTAGGCAATAATAATGGCATGTCGAAAAAAGTAACTGCAGGCACGTTGACATGGGGTAAACTACCTTTGTTCACTAGTTAGAGTGACTCGTTTTAGTTTACTTCATTGGTGTCATAATATTTTGCATGTGTTATACAGTCAGTAAGAGACACGTTTTATTTGAAGACAACATAACAGCTTGATGTTATTCATAGTCTCAGGTCTAATAGTTATTTTATTACAGTTTCAGATCTCCATAAAGTTAACATATTTTAAAGGAAACCTCCATAATACAAATTTTTATTTAAAATAAATCAATTTAAAATTTTGAAATAATTGATGTCAAATTTCAATTTTGCAAGTATAGATATTGAATAGAATTAGAGCCATTCCGGAACTTAATATATAAGGCGGAAATGATTCCAAAACCCCACAACCTACGGAGTTTATTAAATTTCTCCAAGAAAAATAAATTCTGTTAAGCTTTTTCATTTTGTGTTTCTCAGATTATATTGACACCGTTCACACATTTTATTGGCTTAATCAAGTCACTGAGAGTTTTCAAATTTCTTAATTTTATGAAGGTATCGAACCAGCAGAGTTTTACACGTGTTTCAGAGCAATGGCATAGCCTAGGGGAGTTAAAATACAACTTGGGCCATTCGACCATGGTTTTGTTTTGCCAGACCATCAGAGAATAGAGAAAGAAGACCAATATTTTGTCAACTTGACACCAGTTACAAATAGATGCTCAAGTTTGAAAATCCTAACAAAATCAAAATTAAAAATGAAAGTATGATGCAGGATTCCAATAGTCCAGATTTAATTTAGAAACATCAAAGATAATAAATGAAATAAGAAAAAGCGTATACACACATTTTCTGTATTGCATGCAAAATTTTGATTGAAATAAGATATACAATCCGAACATAAGCATACAATTAGCATCAAATTGTATTCAACATTTTCACAAGTACAACAAATCAGCTCATTATTTGCAAACAGTTTTGTGTTTTTATATACGAAATATGATTATAATTAATGTGTCTCTTCCAACGCAGACATTTTTCCATTTCGGCGTTTCCTTTGGGAACATTTACAAACAAGCTCCTTGAATCTGTTCAGGATAGTAATAATCTGCACTGTCCCAAGCACAACGGCAAATCATTTTTTTTCTGATAAATGTTTAGTGATTTTCTGCGAAGTTTTCTTTTTTTCAATTCCTTTCGCTACGTATATATAATTAAATTGCTTGTGTGTTAGTTTTAAAATTCTTTTAATTTTATTTTTGTTTCATTACATTTTATTGTAATGATTATTTTCACGGGATTCGAAATTCTTTTAGTAATGTTGTTTATCTAGGACGTGAAACGTGTTACATGAGTACTATTTTTAGTTCACCTTGGTCCGCGGTAGTGTAAGCGCTACGCGAAAACGATTGGCTATTGCCAAGGTCATTTCGTCTAGTCTGAATAAACAATGTTTTATTTTTAAATTTATTTCAGAGTGAGAGTAGATAGAGGTTCTTGTTACGTGACAGATTACATTTTCATATTGCGTTGTTCAAGTGTTAAGAGACCACTTAATCTATCTCACGAGAACGGGATGATAATTTGGGTGGATATAATACCCTTCCTGATCGCTCGTCAGTCAGTTGTATTCTGAAATCTTGAAGGCTGGATAGGTTTTTATTGTTGAAACCAGATTGTTTTGAAGTTCATTTGTTTTTGGAATTTAATAATTTATTCTCTAGAAAACCAAACGAGTGTACTATTTTATAAAATTCTGGGGGAAAGAAATTCAGTGGAAATTTATTCTGGAATTATTCGGAAACATAAACTGTGATTCATTTGAGGAATTGTTGCTTTGTACAAGGACCACATCTGACGTCATCGCCTTCCATATTGGAACGTCGTCGAGATTCGAACCTGGATTCTAATAGAACTTTTTAGTGATAGGACTTGTATTTTTCATTCTTAGGATTAAATTTTGGATTATATTCACAAACTGTAAGTCCTATTTCCAATTTTTACATTGTTTTCTAGGGAAATAAATTATTTTGTTAAAATATACAAAGCTTGTTGACTTCACTCTTTTCTCTTGCTATTATTGTACGAGCCTACACGTAACACTTTGCAATGTAATAAAACAGAAATCAAGCGTGGTCTTTTATTTGTGAACCAATGTGATGGATAGCAACACTATGCAGTGAATTCGATGCCTATCTTTGATTGGTCAAAAATAATTACTGTTCACGGTTCGATTGACAGTTCGGAACTATTCCTTGACGAGCCGAGAGTAAGCAAACTTTTGAATAGATGATTTGTTGGAGGACGAAATGGGAATCATCCGTTTTTGTGAAATGTCAAATAGTCACAGTGATTTGCTAAACGAAAACTGTTTTTAGTCAATGACAAAATTTTATTTGCTCAAATTTTAGTTGAAATGATTTGAAATTTTGCCTAAAGGAACTTGATAAATTTACCAAATAGGTCTATTATCTCAAAATAAGTCATATCTTTCCAAGCTAAAACAACTGCTGCTTGAAAATAATCCTGGTACAACCAATATTTTTGGGAACATTTTCCAGCTAGTCTCGTTTTTTATTTTATTGTTTCATTTTACATTGTTGATTCGCGTGAATGAGAGATACAGTTGTGAATGGAAATTATGCATTTAATTCAGTATTATTCTTTTAAACGTAGAAATCGTTCAGTCCTGTAAGAGTCTGCATGGTGAATGTTGTACACTTTGTATGTCTCACAAAGGGTACGAGTTTAAATAATAATAATTTTGAAAGGTTACCCTGTGAAAAAGTGGCTGTGTACAAAGTTAAAAGAGATTAGCGAGAAAACTCATTGAGCAAGTAAAAGTGTTGTTAAGTGTCATATTTCAGAATCTAATTACTGTCACCACTGAATAGTGTGTAATCATCACATAAAAACAATGTTCTGTTGACATCCCATAATATAAAAAGATTAACGCAGATAAAAACCTCCATAGCTATGACCCCGTTAAGTTACTGGGTCACGATTTTACGCAGTGGTTTTCAGACCATGAAACAGCAAAAAAATTTGAAGATATATTGATACCACCAAAAGTATTTTGACAACGCATGTATCGAGGAAACAAAGTAACTTAATTGTATTGTTTTGGATATATGTGTTGTATGTGTTGTCCCTTAACCTCAGATTGTATTCAAAACAGAAAAAAACTTCATGCCTGACGATAATGGCACTATACGGTTTAATTAGATTAGGAGTTCAGTTTACGGCTTTCAAATCGATTAACATAGCCATATTGCTCTTGGAATCAAGTCACGTATTGTTAACGAGAGGGTCAAGAAGAACATCGAGTAAAATAATTATCAGTTCAAATTTTTTCACCTATTAACAGTACAAAAGAAGAAAAAAACGCCCCCCCCCCCCAAAAAAATGGACAGCGTCTCATATACCCCTTAAATGCTATAACTTTATTAGCTAGGAGACCACGTTTGGCCGCACTATGTCAAGCTTGCCAATTCATTCAAGACTATGTTGGCTACATGCCAACTGCAAAAATATTTTTTCCAGTGAACTTAAATTTGAATTATGAGCACAGACAATGCAAATTGCGAAATGTATCTTTAAAATCTTTAAAAAAAATGAAAATATTAGTCTAGCCAAATGTATCTTTTTCAATATATGTATTCGTGTAAATAGTGTTGATATATGAATAGACTACTTGTATCAGCGATATCTCACCAAACACAGACGCCGAGATTGGATGCCCCGTTAACTTGTTTCTTAAACTGTTCCTTAATTAATATTTGATAAGAAGCTAATTTGTTGATAGCGTTTTAAGACGACAAAAGTCTTTCCCAAAGGTCAACGTGCCACTGTTAACAATCCATCTCTGATTCAGAGTTTGATGAATAAGCAAGAAGAGATTGTGATTTTCAGTTAGGATTTTGTTAAGATTTTGTTAGCTCTGTATGTCTGTGACCAACTCTGAACAATTGTCGTAACCGTCACAGTAGTAATATTCTCATCTCTCCCATTCCCACTGCCACATGCCACATCGTCACTTCTGTCCAACGTAACAGGGCCGTATTATCCAAAAGGCACGGTAGGCACTGTGCCTAGGGACTACGAACACCATGTTACTAAAAAGTGTACACCTGTGTGTCTAGGGCATACAAGGACCTAAATCCAGCCCTACAACAGAAACATTAGCAAGAGCAGCTCTAGCCTAGGTCTTGTACATAGCTGTCCAGCAGATAATAAAAACTAAATAAAGAAAACTTCGCTTTCGGCTTTTTATTTCCGCTTTCTTATGATTTACTAGGGACAAGGTCATGCAAATTTTAGTATAATAAAATCAAAGAAAATGAAGAACACTTTAATACTTTCCCTAATAAAAATGTATAACTTGAAAATAACCTTGCGATATTTGCTTTAAAAGTAAATATTTGACATGCTGGCAACGATAACGTGCCTATATGCAAAATTTTGTCCTGAGATCAAGGTGATGATGTTGTCTTTGTGAATTCTTCCACTGCCAGGTGAGTACACAATAATATTGGTCTGCGGGCACCTTACTGTAGCTGTTCTCGCTGCGATTTACTCAGAACCAAGTGCATGCCCCTTTTGATGATAAAATAGCTTAGTTCAAAAAAAAAAAAAAAAAAAAAAATGACGTTGTGAGTACAACATTGTATAGCATCATTTGAGCGAGTGACACAACACTAGGGTTGAATTTTCCAGTCAGAAACCGAGTACTAAAACCTCGGATTGCATAATTAGGTAAAGAAACCTGACAAACAGCCAAGAACGTAACGTAGACAATAATAAAACTATAAAGAGCCTTATGAATAAAGGAACATTTTTAGTTGGTGTATGTTCATGAATAAACAGCATTTTTCCTATTTTCACTCGTTTACAAGTACATATTTTGTGCGCAAGTACATATTTTGAGCGCACATGATGTATAATCAAATGTTTATATTTTTGGTCAGAGTGAATGATAATCAATAAATATTGCTGGTCTTTTGTATTTGGTCTCGGCGTTTTATTCAGTTACAGTCTTTATCATGCCTAGACTCTAGAGTATTATAAACAAAGCAGACTTGTTAAAGTCTGACTTACGTCTACCTAGCTATAGCACGAGACATTTCCATAAAAGAAATGGGGTAATATAGTCACCTCATATATAGTTAAGCATTGCCACCTCAGAGAAACTTAGTTATGTACATGCACGCACAGCCTAAGCTGAAATGGTGCGAACAATTACTAATGCCTGTGTTTTCATTTTTAAAAGTCTGAGATCGATGACTTACCCAAACAGAGGATCCAGTCATACTTTCAGCATATCTTCATCCGTAAGACTGTATGTATAACTAGTACACAGTAATGCGTTTTTGCAAAGATTTTTTTCCCAGTATAGTAGGAAAATTTCAAGCAGAAACGGTTCAAAGTAATTCGAGGTGTTCACAATGTAGGGATGAGATTTTTTTCAATGTCATAATCAGGACTTTTGTGCTGGAAGGTCTGCCATTGTTTCTTGATTATATTTATTGTTCATTTTCAGTGTACTTTGTCCGAAAATTCTAGTCATCAATATATTACACTCCCTTGGTCGTTTAATTCAGTGATTTGTTTGTACACGTCTGAATGTAAATGAGCCTTTGTTATCAGACCTAATCGATTGTTAAACAATTAAAGACCTCTCCGAGCTAGCTATAAGCTGTGAAGAAATTATTTGCGCTATATCTTTGAAATCACTGGGACGGTCTTCTATCTTTTCATATAACTTAGTACACTTATTAGGGCGTCTATGATGATTTTCATATATTATCTATTTTGAATCTATCTACCTATCTATCTATCTATCTATCTATCTATCTATCCGTATGTCTGTCTGTCAGTCTTATCCATCTATCTACCGGAAAGCAGATTATTTATTTACATTAATTTCAAGTGGTATCACCGATGGGGCTATGGACTGAAGAGCTCTAATTTTAACCCCCTTGCGTGCTCTAAATTTTGTAACTGACATGATTGAGTATTCACATCATCTCACCTTCAAATATATACAACGTTCCCCTTAAGTTTTTCATGCAGTCGTACATGTTTTCTACACGACTGGGACGCACTAGTTGTTTACCTTCCGTGACCTTTAAAATTATGAGGTGCAAACATAAGTGATCTTACCTTGAAAAACAAGTCTATTAAAATCATATATGTACAAGTAGAAATAAATCAAAAGGTAATGTAATCAATGGACTGTTATAAATCATGTGAATGGAAAAGTACTTCCACTTTAAAGAAAAATTAAACTATTTTTGTAAAGTTCTAAATATTTTCACAAATTTATTTGATTTTTCGAATGCAGATGACCGTAGCGGCAGTGGCAGTACTAGTAGTGGCTTTTGGTGTTGTTAGTAGTAGTAGTAGTAGTAGTAGTAGCAGCAGTAGTAGTAGTAGCAGTAGTTGGTGTTGTTGCTCTTGTAAACTTGTTCCCACTAATAC